>JAKXYG010000981.1:0-2500 GCA_025895645.1 Cardicola forsteri
CTAATAATAAAATTAATTGTTATAATAATAGAAAATATAAAAAAATAGTTTTAATTATTTTCTTTTATATAAAACAATTACGCTACATATGTACAAATTTTATATTATAATTTATTTTTAAGCAAGTAGTATATATTTATCTTGTTGAAATGTATAAATTCTAGGTTTTTAGTCTAAATGGGAATTTGGTAATGGTATTTGTAAAAAAGTAATGTTTTTATTGTTTTGATTATTGATAAAGTGATGTTTAAGGATTATTTTAGTAAAATGTTGATGTGGTCAATATGCTTAAGTTATGTGAAAAAAATCAATCAATTTTAATGTGTTAATTTTGACAGGTCCCATCTTAGCCCTTGTATTACAAACTTCAACTAAGTATGTTATTTATTAATGGGTTTTCAAGGGTTTCTATTAGAATTGGCAGATTCACTTAAATAACAAATCTACATGGTTTGAGTCAAACAGGAGCACTGTACAACTGTTTCATCCTTATTTGAAATCATCAACAGTGCATGCCTTTCAAGTCTAATATACGAACTTGAAACAAAGTGTCTCAACCATTGAGCTATGGGTGGTTGATACTGGCCTTGATCAATGTTAGTTTTATTTCATTTAATTACAATAACACTAGTTCATAGCTCAAATGTAATAAAAGTTACTTATTAGAAGAAAGTTTAATTATTAATTAAAAGCAATAAATAGTTCAACACAATTTCAATCTAACTGCGATATAAGAAAACAATAAGTATCTTTAAATACAAATAAATCAAACACTACAAAAACTTACATCAAGTGATAATCCTTGTTTAGAAATAGGTTTATTTTCTTCAGATTTATTACATGTGTTTACGTTTCTGTTAAAATTACCTAAATAATTGAATACAACAAATAATCAAATGAGTATTGCTAAAAAATTACAAACAACTATAATACTATATTTCTGAAATAAAATGTATCGAAATTTTCGATGTGGCTCCCCACAATAAATTTCAATTCAATTAATGTTGTTACCTCTTTAAAATGACTAAAAAACAATTTCCCGTTTCCACAGGTTCTTAGTACCTTAGCCCAAAAAAATGCATTTGGTATATGTATACCTTAAGATACCTTCTAAGTACCCTGGATATATGCTTGCACCCACCCACCAAAGCGGTAGCCCAGTTATATCGCTGTGTACTCAGCCCCTGCTGTTATTCGTCTACATGTTTAGGGGCACCTAGTCCAGGATGCACCACGCGGAGGACGAACAGTCAGGAATATCACCATCATTGGAAATTGAGACTTCATAAGCATTACTCAAATTCTTAAAATCATTAGCACCCCTATCTTCAGATGAAATACAACTTATTAATACTCTGATTTTGAGGCAATTATAGCACCAATACTTAAACGCTATATAGTATTTTAGCATCTGTATATTTAAACTTAATTTATTACAAAACACCTAATAAAATCAAAACCCTACCCATTAAGGTACAGATTTAACTACTAAGCTGTTTTATTAATCTTTTTTTAACTTAAATTTTGCAAAATTAGTAATGCATTTATAGCAATGCTACACTAATTGCATAATTAAGAACAATAATAATTAAACATACTTTCAAAGTCATCGTAGCCAAACTTCGAAAAAACAGTAGGAATTTGAAATGGTTCTACCCACGTCATTGTAATTTTTTTTGCAACGTCCATAGAATATTCTACATTACTTGATTCTTTGTCGTAATTGGATTCACTCAAGTCAGATAATATTGAATTTTCTTTACTTAAAAATGTTTTAAGCTTTGATGTACCTATTTCTAAAAGTGCCTAATAAAACATATTTAATAAAATCAATTTAATCACTAACCTTAGTAATAGCCGAATTTGTGTCCATAATGGTATTATTTATAGTATTCATGGTTGTAATTAATGAACAAGTTAAATCTGATATTTATAAACATTTTAATAAAAAATTACTGTCCTGTGATTTTTCTTTTGGATTACAAGTAACATCATTATGTTGATCATTATTTTTAGACAATGACTCTATTATAAAATGATATTTTAAATATAGTCAGTACCAGTAGCTAAATAATTACGAGCAGAAGCCATATCACCTGGAAACCCAAGTAATTCTAAACATTTTGATGTTCTCCAAGTATTTAATGATGACGAAAATAATTTAAGTCTAAATGTTAGTTCTTCTAACACTATATATATATATATATATATATATCCCATTTATAAACTTACATTCAATCAAAACAGTTATTTCATGTAAAATCGATGTATCGTTAAAAATGGAGTCAGAAGTGTAAAATGATCTTAAAATATTTTCAATTTTCTTAATACCTTGTTATCACAGAATTATCCACTAGTGTATTTAAATATGAATGTAAATCCGCTTCGTTCAAACAATACCGAATCCAGGTCTAAAATATTATTGTCTTAAATACAACTAACCCTACAACAACCAACGGTGCTTCTGTTCTTTTCTGGATCTATAAAGTTAATTATATGC
>JAKXYG010000981.1:5000-15000 GCA_025895645.1 Cardicola forsteri
AGAGTCAGTTTATTAAAGTGGTGGGGACTACGTGATAGTAGGAAATTATCCTTTTAATCCTCGGTTCTCAGTGTGTATAAAAATTTAAAATTGGGAATTATAAAGAAGGCGAAAGAATCTGGGACAAAGCAGTAATAATTTATATAAAAGACAAAAAGTAGTCATCATAATAAGTAAATAAATTAAACAAAATATATAGGTAGATAAAGAATTTAAATAAAGAAGGCGAGTAAATGCTAATCATAATTTTTTTTAAATGATTTTAACGACTTAAAATTGACTGTGACTAGAAAGTTTGTTCTATTTTTTTAATGGATCTATGTGTGAGATGATGTTGTCTGATGCGAGTAAGAGTTCTGGGTTTGTAAATCTTACGATAATGTCTCCTAAGGTTACCATGGTCTGTATTAAAAAAAATGAGTGATGCGATTGGTATTAAATAACTGGTAGGTTAAGATTAAGTCGCCTATTTTCTAATAGTAATAACTTTAGTGTTCATAAACTCTCTGGGTACCTAAATTACCTAAATAACATCTAAAAAACTTAATTAAACTAAAACATTTTTGGGTTGCCTTTGTATACTGTTGTGTAAAAACTAAAGATGGTGTAAAAATAACTTTTAAGTTTTTAACCTCGTGGACGGTAGTAACAACTTTATTACAAATCTTAAACAGTTTCCCCAATGATCGTCCGAATGTACATTTATCCAAATTTAAAGGAAGCTTATTTTTATTAGACCAGCGATAAATGTTGTTAATATCTTTTTGCAGAAGTACAGGGTTAGTACCCCAAATTTTAACATCGCCTGATATCGCCTGTATCCAAGATGAGGTAAAGCGCGCGTCACACTACACGTCCATTGAAGCGTTATTCATCCTTTTCTCTTTTCTTCTTTTTTGAAGATTATTGTAGTGTTTTTGCATCGTATACGTAACTTGTTTTATTACTATTTTAGTATATTTATAATTTTTGCTCGTTTTCTATAATTGTTAATTTCCACTATCTACCTTGATTTTACCTTGATTTCAAATATTTTTTCTGTGACTAATCCCCCTTTACCTCACCAACTATTTTATTTTTCCCCTTGAAAATCTAAGACAATTTGAGAACCGAGTACTAAAAGGCGTTTTGGCCTACTCAACTCGTGAAAAATCCTAAAAAAGGTTGCTGGTTTTACTGTCCAATATATCAACACTCTTAATTTTAATTACCCTGTTTCCAAGGATTAGTGCATTTGTGTACACCACTCTAAAAGCGAGGGAGTCAGTAGTAGTAGTAGTAGTAGTAGTAGTGAGTTTTGTTTTAGTCGATGTCTTGTTGGGACAAAAGCTAGACCCCAAGGAGAATAGAAAAAATTTTGATTGGTTGTATTTAGCCTTAAGGGTATTAATCTAACTATTGGGACTTTGGAGGAATTTAACAAGCTATTGGAAAAATTATCTAAAGAACATAAACGCTTAAACCGTTTTTCTGGCTGCAGGTCTTTAAAAAGTGTAAGGTAGCGAGGTTTCAATACTGCATCAGGTCTTAAAAAAATCCAGTACATACTGAGGCGATGGGAACTTAACTAGTAATGGGGGTAGTACGAGTTAGTTTGCAATGCATTATACCTACTTTAAATAAAGGCACTAGATTAAAAATGCCTTTACACATGTCGGATATTATTTCGCGACAGTTAATTACTGTTTCAGGCATACCTTTAATGACTATGTTACATGATCTTTGATAATCGGTAATAAGATCTTTGGAAGCATTAATGATCTCTTCTTAAAATAGCCTTAAATCACTGTTTGTTGCTGTAGATCTTTGAGATATTAACTTTTAAATCCGTTATTTCCTCATAAACTTTCCTTATATCTGCTTGGAAGGTTTAATTTGCTGCTTAAGGGAATCAATTTGTTAGCACTTATTAATTTTGTTAAAATTCCTACTTACATTGTTTTTTATAAGTTTATATATGTTGTCACCCTTATTTTTTAACAACAAAACTCCGGGTTTTTTTCATTGAATTTACAAGTATTATGTAGATATTCCCTACATATAAAGTCTTTTTCCGAACAAAAAAGGCATAACTATTTACTAAAAAACCCGTGCAGCATTTGTAAAACCATAAATCACATAAGAAACATATCATCCCGGTTTTTACGGATTTGTTGCATCTAAGCCGTCTACAATAATTTTAAAATGACTTTTTTTATTTGTAAACAAAGTTAGTAAAAATTTTTTAAAAATTGTTCTTCAAAACAAAAAACAGTAAGAAATACAAAAAATTTAACAATATGTTATCGGTAATCTGGCTTTTTATTAAAAAAGAGCAAATATCATGATTCGAAATTAACGCTTTTTTGTACATTATTTTTACAAACTTTAAATAAATTTACAAATTAAATTTTAATAAAAAACAGTTTTTAATAAGTTTAAACAAAAGTATTCTAAAAAAAGTTGTACGTCACTTAATTTTTTCAATTTTTAAAATTATAATTAAATAATTTTACAAATATTTTTTTTTGTATTTAATTTTATATATTTGTCAAAATATATATAAATAGTTTGTAATTTTGTTTACTATAGAGCTTAATGGTTGATTTGTATCTAGAAGATCTTACTGAATTCTGTCCTTATTCCTCATTTTTAACTTTATACATATATAAACCAACATTTCGAACAATTTAAGCAAAAAAAATTTTGTGTAATTAAAAATTTTTTTTGTAATTTATTATCACGACAAATACAAATTTAAATACCAATAATTTTGTTAATAGAGATAGAAGCAAGTTAGAATCTTTGACAAAATTTATAATCACTGTACAGATATGACAATTTAAACATAAATTAAATGCTCGTTAGAACATAATAAATAAAATTGATAAAATTAAATATAAGCATATGTTAGCCTATTAATTTAATTTGGACTGTAATTAAGCGTTAATAAAGTTTACTACTTTTATTTGAGTTTTTTAAGTTATATTTTAAAAGGTAAAATAAGCCAACTTTCAATATGTTAAAAGTACTTGATACTGTTTACATATACACATTAAAATCTTTCTGTGTCCAAAAAAACAATTTCTAACTTTAATACATTTAAATTTTTTTGCATATGTTTATGTCTGTGCAGTTATGAATGTTATAGGTTTAATTACATTATGTTTTTTGTGTATATTTAATAATATTTTACGTGTATGTAATAATCACACAAATAAAATCGTGTGACTGATAAAAATATACAAAATAAAATTACTTTACAGTTTATATCTTTTATTATTTTTATTTAAAAATAAATGAAGCATTATATTTATTTATTTATGTGATTTGTAAAACAGAATAGTTAATTAACTTTTTGAATTTTAAAGTATTGGTCTTATTTTATAATTTAAAGTAAAAATATTAATAAACGTACATTTTTAAATAAGTATTTTGTAAATATTTTTAACCTAGAATACAAAATTTGGGCAAATATGTATACAAAAATAATTTGAATCTAAATTTACAAAAATGATTATTTGCAAACACACGTAGATTGTATCATAACCAAGTAAGGTTTAATCAAGTTAAAAGTTGTTTTTGTACACAAAAAACAAATTTTTTGTAATTTATCAAACATTTAGAAAGTTATGTACATATTAATATAATTATTAAAGTCAATTTACTGATTTGTTTATAGTATATAATATATTACAAAAGGAGAGTATGTAAGTGTTTATTGTTGTTTAATTTTTTATTAATCTAATTAAAAATGCATCTTTAGTCAAATTAGTTAAACTAAAAATAGTTTATTTAATATATTTGTTAGTGCATCTGCAGATAAACCGGTAAATATTTGTAGCTAAAAAGAATGAAGAAAATTCATTCCTCTTACAATATTATTACAATATTTATTAACAACAAAACAAAATTTGTTTAACATAACCAAAACCTAATTGCAGATACAACTAAATTTATTATAATTATTTTATTGTCTTTAATTTTAATACTTTAGTAAAAGGAGGTTTCAACGCACAAAAATAGGTATACTTATAAAATACATAATTAACAGTTCCAATCATTGGTCAAAAAAATCAAATAGTAACAAACAATTGTTCAATTTTTTACAAATTGGAAGTTTAAATACTAATTATAAACACATAAACATAACAGTTAATTATATAATATATTTTAAAAACATTAAAATATTTAAAATAATTTTATTTAGGTTTATGTTTTTTTTTAACTATAAGAACACACTGCACGTGCTTTATTTAGTGAATTTAATCAAAAATAATAATCTAATTAATAATATAAATTTATTTAATACAAATAATTAATTTTAATTAATAAAAAAGTAATAAATTTAGTTTTAACCACTCTATTCAAATATATACTTGTAAATACCAAATTAACAGTTTTTGTAGATATAGTGTTTACCAGACAATAATATTTTATTTAAAATAAAATTTTATTATAAATATATTTTTTTAAGTAAATGTTTTATTTTTTATATGTTTTATTTTTGCAAACATAATTGGCGCATTTTTAGTAATTTTGCGGTACTTAAAATGAAATATATATATATTTAGTTTAATATGCGATTTTCTTTTATTGATGTAGATTTGATTTTTGAATAATTAGTTTTTTAATTATTTTATTAAAAAAATATGGTAAGTTTTTAAAGTATTATATTTACGTACATAAACTTTTTCTATTGCTTGATTAGATTATTTTATATTTTTTAATGATTTTGATTGACTAATAATATTTTTTTGATATTTTTTGCAGTGTTTTAATTTTTGTAAATAATTTTATGCATTGTGTATTTGTATTACTTCATGATTTTTAGATTATTTTATTTTTTGATATATATATATATATATATAATTTTTAAATACAATGTTTATGTAATTTAAAATTTTTTAAACACAAGATAAAATTTATTTTTTTTAAATTTACATTTTAACTAAATTTTCTGTATCAGGTTTTACAACTAAGCATTAATTGCCTAAACTTATAAATTAATAAATATTTTGTATTGTCTTAAACGATGTTAATAAAATAATTAAACGAATATTTTAAATATTTTGTTATTTTTGTTTCTTTACATTGACTTAAGTTTATATTTGATTTGTTATTTGAAAATAAACAAATATTGATTTAGGTTCTTTATCTAATTTTGTTTGGAGTTTCTTAGTTGTTAATTTTTTAAATTTATAAATATACATAGTTATATATTGAGGTGTACTGCAAAGTTGAACTAATATAGTATTTATTTGTTTATTGTTTTTTGCGCCAATGTTTTTCAGCTTATTTTTATATTTATACTATAACTGTATTATTTTTTAATTTAAATCTTTTTTATTATACAATTATTTGTATGGTTGAAAGAAAAATTAATGAACTGTAGTATTTTAAGGATTATAACAGCTGCTGTTATTTTGGATATATAACTTTTATTAATGTATTTCCTAGGTGATACTTTAACAATAGTTATTTAAAAATATTGTTTGTATTATACAACATTCATTTTAAAAGTAAATCGTAGCATTACTATTTTGTTAAATTAAAAAAAACAAAAATTGTTTTAAAATTAAGTTTTGTAAATAAAAAATACATTAAACAAAAATAGAAATCTTATGTTATTTTTAAAAATTTACGTTATGCACATGGTTTTTCATTATTTCTTTAGTTACTTGGGATAAAGTATTTATATAATCACACGAAAAACATTTTTTATAACAAACTATTTTTTTACGCGATCAAGCTCTTCTTTAAGAAAACCGGAAACTGTTAAAATCTGGATTGAAGCTCGGCTTTGAACTTAACCAGTGTGGATAGGTCAAACATAAAATAAATTGTAAGTTATATTAAACATCACAAAAGAACATTGCTCTCAACATTTGAAAATGATCTTAAGTACTTTGGTGCATCTGAGATCAGAATAATATGTTAAAAGTTTTGATAAATTTTACTGGATCGATTTTGGTAATTTTAGTATTATTTTTAGTATAATAACTCTAGACAAGACCAGTGAGTAACATTTTTTTTAAAACGTGTTATGTTTAGTAAAATCTACCCTACAACTGACAGCAGTGTTTAGTCTAAGATTCATAAATGACAAGACATTATATAATTGACTAATTTCTAAAAACAGGATAATTTTTATACTTTTTAACTTCTAGTTACCTCAATCTTTGTGTACAACTAATTAAGTATTTTTCATGGTAGATTTTAAAACTAAATAAAGCAATTCTGTACATACAATAAAATTTCTAATTTATTTTGCCTATTTTTAAGTTGATTATTTAATTTCTTATAATTTTGTAATAATTAAATGATTGTACTGTTTACTTGTTGATGGTTTCCATTTATTCGTAGGTGTTTTGATAATATTTTATTTTTCTAAATTTATATATATATATATATATATATATATATATATATATATATATATATATATATATTCTCATTTATTTTGAATATTGATGCATGTAATATCAATTCTTACATTTTTTCAATATAAAATAGCGATTACTTTGTATTGTTTAAAAGTAAAATGACAACGTTGACCTTTATTAGATACTAGTACGAAGTACTGATATGACAATTTTAAATAATGGTTCTGTTTTTTTCTGAATTGAAGTTATGTTTAAATTAATATAGTTATTTGCATTTTCTTCAGACGAAGGTTTATTTAAATATTTTATATTAAAAGTCTTAACTGAAGCCAATTATCAATCAGTAAAATGTATAATGCGAATTTGTTTATGTAAACACCTGTTTTTAGACTGAAATATTAAAATTTTATTTCAACTTATAATGAAACGATTTTTAATTAACATATTTTATAAATATATTTGAAAGGTAATTAATAGTTATTTCCCAGTTGAAGAAATTTTTAATTTTACTATTACCTAAAGCCACTATTTTGTCATAAATTTTTTTAAAACGTTTGTTATACAACAACAAACGTTAGTGGCAAAGCCATATTTTCATTAATGCTAAGTTTGTATAGCATTTCGAATAATCCCTTTCCATTGTTTACGGTTTTCAGAGGCGTGTAGTTCAGTTCATTGACTTAGCTATTTTTCCAAGATAAGGTCCCGGTCAAGGTAGTGTGAAGATCGTCTTGAACAGAGCCACCTCTTTATTAGTTCCAGGTTTGCATGATATTCCGAATTCCTGTGCGAAGAGGTTGGCGCATGCGAATTGAACTTGGTAGGATAAATGAAGGTTCTTGGCCAGAATATTGCTTCTTTACGACGACGCCAGTGTTCACAGTTATTAATGAGGTGATTTTTATCGGAGGAATTGGGGGTTGAGGTTGGTTAACTGATTCACAAACCTAACTGGCTATATATGGTAAATGGATACCTTGAGATACCTTTTAAGCATCTTGGGTGTTTGCTAGAACCCATTTATTGAACGGAAGTCTAATGAAATCCCTGTTATACCTTTATGAACTTGTTCCCTATGGTTTTAATAACAAAAATTAAATATTTTTGTCTTTAAGAAATAAAACTACTGTATTTATTGATGGTAACTGTTACTTGGTATTACTATTGTTATTATTATTGTTGACTGATAAGTCAGTTTATTGTTACAATACACCGCACTATTATAATATTGTATTCTGCTATTTTTAGTCTTCATCAGTTGACGCTGGTATGGTACATCATTTTTCAAAAACTAACGATTCGCCGAACACATCAAACTCATCAGGTGTTTCATTTCTTTGGGACGAAGTAGTTTCGCGATTGGAGGCGTCGGTTGAACGTGACTTGTGTCTAGACGATCCTAAGTTGGTTCAAAAAGCTATTAGGCAAGTAACAAAGTATTCATTCATTTTGGTTGCTAACGTGGTCACCTCTTCATTATTTCCCATATTTATACGACATATAAACGATCGACTTCGATGGCTTGATAGGCGTAACAAACGTGGAAGAATAACAAAGTTTTTTGGCTGGTAGACGGTATCCTTGTGACGTAGCCCAAGGGCTACATATGGTATACGTATACCTTTAAATACCTTTTAAGTATCCTGGGTGTATGTTTACACCACCCGCCGTAGCGGAAGTCCAGTTATACCGCTGTGCACTCGGACCCTGCTGTTATTAGTCTAGATGCCTAGGGGTGTATGTTTACACCACCCGCCGTAGCGGAAGTCCAGTTATACCGCTGTGCACTCGGACCCTGCTGTTATTAGTCTAGATGCCTAGGGGCATCTAGTCCAGAGATGCACCACGTGGAGGACGAACAGTTAGGAATATCACCATTATTGGAAAATTGAGACTTTATAAGCATTACTCAAATCCTCAGGATCATTAGCATCCCAAAATATTGATAATATTTTTTTTAAATATATGAATACTTTATTGTTGTTGTTGTTGTTATTATTGTTAATATTACTATTATTAATGGTAGATGCAACAGTTTGATACTCGTTTTATTGTTAATTATGGGGTTTGTATTGTTTTAAAACTAGCTACGTTGTAAAAAAATGGACTAGTACTAACTTATCGGGTTCTAAATTTGAGCCATACCTGTATTTCATGTGATCTCTGGTTTATTGATTTTTTTACTACTGCCTTCACGTGGTACATCTTGTACTCAAACTTCATCTGATCAGGAGCCAAATAAACAGTAGTATAATTGTGTTTCTGTGTTTATAAATGGATACTTTTGCTGCGTTTATTGTGCATACGTAATTTTTTTTGCGATTAATAAAATAGAATGCAACTGTTTGAGATGCTTCACAAATGTAGAAAGTTGATGATTAATGGCATTTTGGTGTCTTCAACTAACCTGGGCGATAGTAGCCAGTGGGGGGGGGGTGATATCTATCCGCAATGATGATGGTGATGATGATGTTAATGAGGAATTTTAAAATAACAAAAAAACTGATTGGCTAATGATAACTTGTCTAAACATCAACAAGACTTGGAATGAGATGTTAATGATCCTTTCAATTCATTCATTTAATTTTGGTTAGTGACGTGGTCACCTCTTTATTATTTCCCATATTTATACGACATGTAGAACGATCGATTTCTATGGCTTGACAAGCGTAGACAAACGGGAAGAATAATAAAGTTTCTTGGCTGGTAGACGGCATCCTTGTGACGTCGCCACTGTTCGCAAAGATTGACGAGGCCGCCTGATTTTTTGTCAGGGTTATCTCCCTTAGCCCAAGAGCTACATATGATGTACGTATACCTTTAGATACCTTTTAAGTATCCTGGGTGTATGTTCACACCCACCCACCGTAGCGGAAGCCCAGTTATACCGCTGTGCACTCGGACCCTGCTGTTATTAGTCTAGATGCTTACGGGGCATCTAGTCCAGAATGCATCACGTGGACGACGAACAGTCAGGAATGTCACAATCATGGGGAAATTGAGACTTTGTTAAGCACTATTCAAATCCTCGTGGATCGTTAGCATTTCACCAACCACTTCAAAGTCAAATTTAAATGTACAATTTGTACTAATTAGTTGCAATTTTTACGATATGCGTGTGTCAACAAAGAGGCGACATGCACAGCAGTCAGTCATTGTTGTACAATGACTGTTTCTAAATTCAACTGACAGTAATAATCACGTGAACAATTTCCAATTCTGTAATAATCTAGTAAATATTGTTTATAATATATTACTGCCTGGTGTGCCATTACTACTTAGCTTTTAAATTGCAATTTGTTAATTATTGTGATTTTGTTTATGACAGGAATCTTCGACAATTTGTAGTTGCAAATGTAATGAACAAAATGGTTGTTAGTAATAGTACGATTCTTCGTCCAAGGCAAGTGAATTAAGTATTATTATTATTATTATTACTACTACATATATATATATATATATATATATATATATATATATATATATATATATATATATATGTATGTATATATAATTTCGTTTGCTACTTTGAATGTTTTACGGGAAACATCTGTCATCAGTGAACATTTTAGCGAAGCCGAACGTGAGCCCGCATTTTAGTGCCGGTGGTGGGATTCGAACCCATGCCCACCTGG
>JAKXYG010000981.1:17500-33822 GCA_025895645.1 Cardicola forsteri
GTGCAGCGCTCGATTCGAACCTGAGTAGGCTTCGCCAAATTGTCCACTACTGAAAGATGTGTTTACCGCCAAAACATTCAAAATAATACAAGTGGAATAAATAAAAATGCCAACAAAAGGGAACTGTATCAAACGATTTGTCTCCTTTTGATTTTTAACCGCAGCGCTTATTCACCAGTCATATTGTCGACGCATTCATTCGCTCGCTCAACAATTATTTGTCGCCAATCGCCGCCGCCCCCTCGACTGGGTCGGTTGTCAGTTTGACGTCGAAGGCACGTTGCTGGTTAGTTGAATTGGTCGCTCTCATGTCCACCAACGTGTTGCTGGCTTCGCGACTGTTCAACGTCGGTGCTTTAGAATTGGGACATCGAATGATTATGTTCATTTCGTGTCGACACCGAGATCAACAACAACAATCGCAGCAGCAACAACAGCAGCATGCTGATACGAAGACAGTGCGGGCGCTGAGTAGCGATCATCGACTAAATTGTGCCTTCAATCGAATTGGATGTCAGCGAACGATAGATCCGACCAATCAGCTGGTAAGTGGCTTTGCTAAAATTGGAATTTTCGTAGAGTTTGTCTATTGATTCGGGGGGGGGGGTTGGTGACGCAGTTGCTTTTTCATTATCGATCGATTTTGATGGCTTGTTGAAGCCACCTGATGTTTTGCCAGGGTTATCTCCTTTAGTCCAGGGGCTACGTATGGTATACGCATACCTTAAGATAAGTTTTAAGTACCTGCTGTAGCGGAAGCCCAGTTATAGCGCTGTGCACTCGGACCCTGCTGTTATTAGTCTAGATGCCTAGGGGCACCTAGTCCAGGATGCACCATATGGAGAAATATCACCATCATTGGAATTTGAGACTTTATAGGCATTACTCAAATTCTCAAGATTATTAGCATTCCACCTTGTTTATTACTAATATTGGAAATAGCACTACACACGTTTAGTTTTACCATTTTTTTTTGAAAATCACGAGTTCCATATGTATGAGCTGATGTCGATATTTTTCAGTTTCGATTGGAAGTGAGGAATGAAGACGTCATTGTTTTGGAATGTTGCCCTCTATCTAAGCTTAGACAATTGTAGCGCAGTGGATGATTCCTATGCAATTTGAATCTGGCTAAGTGAATGCCGATTGCCAGGTCGTATTGATGAGTTGAACCACAGTCAATTGGATCAATTGCTATTTTGGACTATGTTTTGACCAATTCCACCGTAGGCGGTTTCGAGTTTGGCTTAGAGAGGAGTGCGAGTGCGAGTGGACGATTAGCAACCTGGAGCCAGAAGAGGATGTCGACGTCATTGTGGACAATATTTACAGAGCAGGCAGTGGCATCGCGAGTCTTATTCTGACTTGTTTGAGTTTCGAGAATCGGAATCTGCCCTGTTGACCACGGCCTTTAATTGATTTCGACCGCGAGTATGTAGACCAGTTAGTCGCAGCCCACCATCCACTTTCTTAGGTCCCTCTTCGTGTGGAGCAACCAGTACTGTCCTCAAATATGGGGCTGCTTGGTGATAATGCTCAGAGTGACACTGATAACCGTTGTGGTCTTCGTGTCAACGCGTTAGCGACTATTAAAGCTTGGCCGTTCCACTGTCTGCCACCTGGAGAAGCACGAATTACGAGGTCAATTTCTTCCCTCAGACAGGAAAAACGTCATGCCAACAAAATAAAGCTTAGACAAACGAATAGTATTACGCAGGATTGATCAGTAACCTGACAACTAAGTGTACGCCACTCCAATCCAACTGAATTGGATCTGATTGAGAGGAGCTACGTTGATGAGTTGAACCAAGATGTCAACACGGTCAAATAAAGAATTGCCATGCTATTTTATGTGGATAATTACATAAGTAGAAGGATGTTTGGTCGACTATATCGAATTAAGCCTTCATTGGAAAAAGATGGTTGCAAGGCCAATGAAGTTTGCACCACTAATTGTTGTTAATTGCACACTACACGGTTGGATAATTGTTGCTGTTTTCAAAACCCTATTTAGGCCGCACGATTTTCTCTCAAGCTGTTGGTCCATCTATTCTTTCATTTGCCAAATTCGTTGGATTTATTTAAAAAAGGCAAGTCATGTTTGTAACAATAACAGTAATAATAATGACATTATTATTATTATTAACATTAGTAATATTACTATTATCATTATTATTCAGATTATTATTACAATTACTACCACTGATAATAAATGCGGGTTGACGTTTGACTTCGCTAAAATGTCCACAGTTAGCCAGGAGCCCTGTACAGTTAATTTCATCCTTATTTGCAATCATCAGCAGTGCAAAACTTTAATAATATTGTCAGTATTGTTGCGTTGTTTTTTGACTGCTTTTTATAGCTTAAATGTATGACGGAAAGCACCTTGAAGTAATATTGAATTTCTAGCAAAGCCGGCTGTAGGACTCCAACCCATTCTAGCTCTTCAACCGCCTCTGCTATTCCTAATTTTAAACTATCTTTATGGTTGGCATTATTTTGGTGTAAACAATTTTTGAATTCGTGCAATTATTTCTTTTCAAGCAACATTTGTGTCATTTTAAAGTTTAAACAAAGCTTTAAATACTTTGCATTTTAAATGTTGAGGATATATTTAAAGCAATACGACTCTTGTGACAGCATAGAATAAGTTCACAGCTTGGTCTTATTGAGTTGCTGCCTTGTTTAAAATTTCTCAATTTAGTTGTGGTTTATTTTATTATTGCATTATCTTATGATGTGTTGAAATGGAAGGTTGATTATATTATAGTTTTTGAAAATAGAAAGATATGTGTACAACCGAATTATATAGCAACTGTACTACATGAGCAAATAAAAATAATAATAGTGGTAGTAACAACTAATTGTATGTGTTTAAATATAAAAAACACTATTGTTTACTTTCTAAGTTTTTACTTTTGATAAATTTGTGTGTTATTGGGGTTGGGTATTGATTTCTAAAGTACACTAACTAACAATTTAAAGATTTAACTTTGTGAAAGTACTTTATATGACCTGAAAAAGTTTATTGTTTGAAAGTTGTTATATACAATATATATATATATACAGTATATATATACAATTATTTTTAGTTATGAAATGGTTTAGTTTTTCAACTTATTCTTATGAGATGTTTTTAGGTTAAAATTGATTGATAGGAGTTTATAATTGGTTTAGTTATATTTGTATTGCAGTTCTGATAATTTTTATTCAGAAGTACACCAAACGTATTTAGATAAAATGAACCAATGAGAACGAAGGTAACATGGGGTAGAATGAATATGATGTTAGCCAATGGAAAATGTGTAATTATGACTACTGACAATGGGAAAAGTAGCCAATAGTGTAAAACTTAATTTTCTCAAAAACGAATTGAGGACAATTTTCTTAATTTAATACTTAATAGAAAATAATGTAATACGTTTTGGTTTAGAAATTCAATGTTGCAATTTTTTTTATACATTATTTTTGATTATAACATGATATTGATTACATTGAATAAGTTCCGTATAAACCAAAATAATATTAATTTGTATGTCATAAAATTGATAATTAATGTGAATTTACTAAAAAAAATTAACAGCACATAAATGTAAACCTGTTCTGAATTTACAGAATTTATTCTTAGACACAACAGGAAACATTTCTTTATGGAATCAACAAAATAAATGTATCTACACTATTTTTCTAGAAGGCGGAATACCCACAAACCCTTGGGATGTTAATGATCCTGAGAATTTGAGTAATTCTGATAGAATCTCAATTTCCAATGATAGTGATATTTCTGATTGTTCATCCTCCACGTGGTACATTCTGGATTAAATGCCCATATGCATTTAGACTAATAACAGTACATAGCACTGTAATTGGATTCCCGCATTAGCGCGTAGGTGCAAGCATACATCTAGAATACTTAAAAAGTATCTTAAGGTATACACATACATATGTAGCCCTTGGGATAAGGGGGATAACCCTGACAAAAAGTCAGACGTCTTCGTCAACTTTTGCGAACAGTGGCGACGTCACAAGGATGCCGTCTATTAACCAAGAAACTTCTCCATTTGTTTCGCTTATTAAGCCATCGAAGTCGATCGTTTTGCATGCTGTATAGATATGAAGAATAATGAAGAGGTAATCGCGTCAACAACCACACTGAATGGATGAACTGTTCCAAGTTCTTAGACACTAGGATTATATGTACATAACCGGCTTGTGGTTTACTTGAGACGGGGTTGTTGTTTTCTTATATTTTACAATGCAATAGATCTCATTAGGTACAATTTTGCCATTTATAACACAATTTTCTTATTACTTGTGTTGTACACGAGTTTTTCTACTTAACTTTTTGTTAATAAAAACGTCTTTGTTTGTTGTAATACTTGTAATTCCTTATACATTATTTAGCCATAATATCTATATTATTACTTGAAACAATCGGCTGATTATGAATGTAATGATTCATTTTGTTTTATCTAAATAATTTAAATTACAAAAAAACACAATATGGTCGCATGATGTGACATTTAGTGTCGTGTTTCGTTGGCAATTTATTTCAAGTAGTTTCGTTTCCCAAGGAGGTCATCGGAACAATTTTTGATTATTATTATTATATCTATTGTTGATTTTGACTTGGATAGTTCCGATTGCCAATTTCTCAAACAATATTCATTAGTTCCAGGTTTGTATAGAATCCCGAATTCCTATACGAAAAGGTTGTCAGATGCGATTTGAACTTGTGGGAGGGATAAATGAAATTTCTTGGCTGGAAGACTGCTTTTTTGCGACTACGCCTATGTTCACAGGAGTTGACCAGGCGATTGACGTCAGTTGATGGATCCATAAGCCTAAACGGTTACCTTGAGATATCTTTGAAGAATTTTGAGTATATACCAACACCCATTCATTGAGTGGGATTCCAGTGAATGCCTATTTATGCCGTTGTACATTCGGTCCCTGCTGTTATTTGTCTGTATGGCCGTTGGCACATAGTTCAGGATGCAAGTGGAGAAGGAATAATTAGGAATATCACCATCAAACAAAACGTTTTAATGAAGCATTTTGGTCGGGTTGGACTTACCTGGGGTTTTGGGCGGATGGACGTTACAGTGAGCTACTCGTTATACCATAAACTCTAACTTGTTAACCCACTAGTCCCAGAGATCAAATTAAAAACACAAGGTTTAGACCAGAATCAAATATTCTAAATAGTACAGATTATATATATATATATATATATATATACGAGTTAGATAAGTTAGCCAGACCCTTGTCTGTCTGTCCACGATCCGACTTTACTGTGATTGGTTGACTGATTCACTTATTGATCGCAATTCGGTGTCTATTGGGCTGGATTTGTGTAGAATGAGCTGCACCACTAGTTGAGTTCCAATATTGTTGAATTGTTTAAGTCTGGGCGCGATGCTCAAAAGTTCCCAGGCAGATCTCTCATCTCTAAGCTACTTTGATTTCGTAGTAGTAATATTTGGCATAATTGTTTGATAGTCTGTGGTATGTACTTTTCAAAGACTGTCTTCTATTGAATGCAACCGCTTAATAACTAATAAAATATTTCAACCATTTCCAAATATTTGTAGCAATCAGAGGTGACCTTCAAATCAACCTATCACATTAGTCCATGTAAGAGCCATGTTAACTCATAAGTATTTAATATTAATTGGCCATGTATATTTAACACAATAAGAGAAAGACAATTAAAATGGATTGGCCATGTTTTACGAAGGTTGCCCACTCATCCAGTCAGAATGGCTATGGTATGAATTACTTAATTGGGTGCCAATTGCCTACCATTTGCAGTGAACAGCGATTATTGGAGGAGTTTGATTTAGGCATATAATTAACATTGAAAGTCAATATACCTCCAGTGTCGTTTATTAAGTGCACATTGTAAAAGTTGATGTTTTTTAGGCTTTTGGTAATTTCGACTATCCTGGGCGATAATCATCGATGGGGAATGATGATGATGATGAATAGGTTTAAACACGAACAAGACTGACTGTATTTATAATGCAGGCTGTTGGTTTTTCAGAGACCAGAGCATTGTATTTTTGACTGTATCGAGGTTAGCACCCTATTGATTAAATTGCAAAGTTTTCATTCTGGTTTGAATAATCATTCATTGATTGTGGTTCGTGATATAGTGACCTCTCTACTGTTTCTATATTGGCACGACATATTTAACGATCGATTTCGATGGTCTGATGAACGTAACACATTTTCATAGTTGATAGACGGCATTCTTGTGACGTGGCCATTGTTTACAAAGATTGACAAGGCCGCCTAATGGCTACATATGGTGTACATATAACCTAAGATACCTTTTAAGTACCCTGGATGTATGCTTGCACCCACGTGCCGTAGCAGAAGCCCGAGTTATACCGCTGTTCACTCGGTCCCTGCTGTTATTAGTCTAGATGCTTATTGGTATCTATTCCATGATGCAATTTTACCATTATTGGTAATTGAGACTTTATGAGCATTACTCAAATCCTCAGGATCTTTAGTCATTTCATTCATTTTGGTTGGTGACGTGGTCACCTCTTCATTATTTCCCATATTTATACGACATGTAGAACGATCGATTTCGATGGCTTGATAAGCGTAGCACAAACGTAGAAGAATAACAAAGTTTCTTGGCTGGTAGACGGCATCCTTGTGACGTCGCCACTGTTCGCAAAGATTGACGAGGCCGCCTGATTTTTTGTCAGGGTTATCTCCCATAGCCCAAGGGCTACATATGATATACGTATACCTTTAGGTATCTTTTAAGTATCCTGGGTGTATGTTCGCATCCACCCGCCGTAGCGGAAGCCCAGTTATACCGCTGTGCACTCAGACCCTGCTGTTATTAGTCTGGATGCCTATAGGCACCTAGTCCAGGATGCACCACGTGGAGGACGAACAGTCAGGAATATCACTATCATTGGAAATTGAGACTTTATAAGCATTACTCAAATCCTCAGGATCATTAGCATCATCATTAGCATGTGGGATACCGGCGTGGTCCAGCGCTCGATTTAGACCTGGGTGGGCATGGGGGTTCGAATCCCACCACCGACCCACTAAATGCAGGTCCACGTTCGGCTTCGCTAAAATATCCACTGATACAAGATGTTTCCTACAAAACATTGAAAGTAGTAAACAACTACATAAATAAATAATAAAAGGCATCATAGGTATGTCTATATCACATGTAGCCCATTGGATAAGAGAGAATAACCCTGACAAAAAGTCAAGCAATCTCATCAACTGTTGCTATTACTAGCGCCGTCTACCAGCCTAGAAAGTTCATTATTGTTCTACGTTTGTCACACTTGTCAAGTCATCAAAGTAGATCTTTTTTTGCCGTACAATTATGGAAAGGTAAATAAATGGAATGAAAATAGTGGCTTGTCACATTTCCATTATACAGCAGTTAAAATGATTGATTTCGATAAGTTGATAAGGTTAACAAATCTAGGAAAAGAACAAAGTTTCTTAGCTGATGGACATAATCGTTGTAACGGCATCACTATTGGAAAAAATTGAAGACATCGCCTCATTTTTTATCAGATTTATCATTATTGGGCCTAACAGCTATATATGTATGTGCTTGCATTCATTTACTAAGGCATTTTTCCATATACAGATTTTTCTATGTCAAAATTACAATTACATCATATTGTATTATTCAAATCCTCATATATATATATATATATATATATATATATATATATATATATATATATATATATATATATATATTCTTTGTAGTCTACGGTTTGAACGATCCTCTCAAACTTGTCGCCTGTTACAGTCACTTGACTGGAACTATACCACCAGCAGTTCCCAATGTTTGCTATTCGACTCCTCGGACGCAACGCACCAAACGCATTCTGACCCCAATAGGTCAAAAGTCCAATCCGGATGCGTCATCGAAAAAAGCGTCAGGTGACGACCCTCAAGCATCACTACCAACAGCAATGACGACAACCACCAGTGCTTCCTTACCAACCGATGCTGGCATTCACAGCACGTGTCCGGTTAACACCCAATTGCATGTAGCTACGTGTCTGTGTACTCCATCAGATCATGGAACGTGTGCATTAGTTGGGTTGTTGAGAGGCTTGATCTATTGGCGATTGATAGTGCCACAGACGGTACAAGTTGTCGATCAGTTTGGAGCGCATTGTGGGACTTCGGCGGGATTGGGAATTTCGAGTGATAATGTGGCCTTATTGGTAAGTCCCCATAGTAATAATAATATTAATATAATTAGGAATGTTAGGTATTGTAAAGATTTGTGTAGTGTTTCTGATGTCTTAATTTTTGATGGCGATATTTCTCATATAGAAGTACGCTATATGTGGCACATCCTGGATCTAAACTAACACAGATCAGGAACCGAATGCATACTAGTATAACATATTAAACTGTCGATTTTGATGGCTTGGTAAGCGTAATAAACATAGAATAACAAAATTTCTTGTGACGGTGTTACTGCTCGCACAGATTGACGTGATTGTTCGATTTTTTGTCAGAGTTATCTCCCTTAACCCAAGGAATATATATATATATATACCTTAAGATGCCTGTTGGCATTTGGTCCAGGATGCACCACATGGAGGAGGAAAAGTCAGGAATATCACCATTATTGGAAATTGAGACTTTATAAGCATTACTCAAATCCTTGTGGATCATTGCATCCCTAAGTAATTCTTACAAATATGGAGAATACAAAACTGCGATTGTAAGATGTTTATTGCCTACAATTGTAGATGTATTAAATACAGGTTTCGTGGTGGCATGGTTACGGCATGACCTTTAATCTGATTGGTTAATTAAATAAAGGAGGGTGAGGAAGAAAGCACCAATTTACAAAATTGAGGAAAATCGATTTGTTAATCAAGTTTAACCTATTGAAATGGGGATGTTTCCTCGTGTGTATTGGAAATTGATTCTTATATTTGTAATATATTGATTGTTTTTAAAGTGAATTAGTCAATTTTAAGTTTTATTTAACACATGTTCTTGTTGTGGACATGTAGACAACAATATTATTATTATTATTATTATTACTATTATTATTATTACTATTATTATTATTATTATTATTACTATTATTATTACTATTATTATTATTAATATTATTATTATTACTATTATTATTACTATTACTATTATTAGTACTATTATTATTACTATTATTATTATTACTATTATTATTATTATTATTACTATTATTATTATTATTATTACTATTATTATTACTATTACTATTATTAGTACTATTATTATTACTATTATTATTATTACTATTATTATTATTATTATTATTATTATTATTATTATTATTACTATTACTATTATTATTACTATTATTATTATTATTATTATTATTATTATTATTATTATTATATTATTATTATTATTATTATTACTATTATTATTATTATTATTACTATTATTATTATTATTATTAGTATTATTATTATTATTACTATTATTATTATTACTATTATTATTATTACTATTATTATTACTATTATTATTACTATTATTATTATTATTATTATTATTATTATTATTACTATTATTATTATTATTATTATTATTATTATTACTATTATTATTACTATTACTATTATTATTATTATTATTATTATTATTATTACTATTATTATTATTACTATTTTTATTATTATTATTATTATTATTATTATTGTTATTATTACTATTATTATTATTATTATTGTTATTATTACTATTATTTTTTTTATTGTATTCCATCTATTCGACCAGATTATCCAACCGCTTACCGAAAGCTTTTTGCATCTTGAAGCCAGTCGGCTTATTGCCATCACGTCGTGGGTTTGTCATGTTCTCGTTCTCGTCCTCGAACACCAACCCGAATTGTCCTTGTGGATGGTCTATACGAATTCGTTTGTATGCGAAGTCGACAGGCGCATTGGGTCACTACTCAAGCAAGTCCAAGAAGCGACCGATTTGGTACGTTTAGACCACTCAAAACGGAGGTGACTTTGAGTTTCAAGGTCATGTTCGATGCAGCTACATGTAGCTGAAAATGTCTGTGTGTTTCCTGTCCATTTAAAAATTTAATTAATGAAAAGATTGATTATTGACTGGGTCATTATTATTATTATTATTATTATTAATATTATTATTATTACTATTATTGTTATTATTATTGTTATTATTACTATTATTATTACTTTTATTATTATTATTATTTATTATTATTATTATTGATTTTCTCTAGGCGGAACATTTTCTTATTCACATTTATTTATTTATTTTTACTACTTTGAATATTTTGACGAGAAACACACCTTTCAGCAGTGGACATTTTGGCATCGGTAGTGGGATTCGAACTCGTGCTTTCCCAGGTCCACGTTAAGCCATGTACCATTAGAATACCCTCGGCACATCGTTACAAAACCTTTTCGTTTTAAAGAGATTGCTCTTTAGCTTTGCGATATGTAAATTCAATTTTTTTTCGGCTTCCACTTGCTTGGCAGATTCAACTTTCTCTCAATTTTACGCAACTCTGCTGATTTTACTTGTCGTGTTGTGGTGTAATAAAATGGCGTTCTATTGTTGTTTCTTTTTTACAGGCCAGATTTCACTAACTTCGTTTTCTAGCTGTCCTCTTTTTCAACCGGACCGGCTACTGTTATTATTACTACTTGTTTTCTAGACACTATTCTAAATGTCCATTCATTTGATTCTCTTTTGGTTTGGAACATTTTCCAGTAACATTCAATTAGCACGTGTCATTGTTAGATTTGCAATCTGCACAATGTTTTCTTTTAGCAATTCAATTGCATCGTTTTCTATACGCAAACAAATGTGACAAAATAATTACTTTTTTTGATTAAATCACTTTCAAGGGCAAAGCCATTGATAAGTAGCTATTATTGAGGTTGTTTGACTTCCTGCCAAACTGATTTATATGGTGATCATGATGATATACCTTTAGACACCTTTTCCAGAACCCATTCGCCAAAGTGGAGTGTGACCTATTGTGACTCCACTTGGGGAAAGTACGCAAGCATTATTGGAACTAGCTACTATTTAAGAATGTGATTTTTTTGAAGTACATCCCAAAACATTGTTTGCTTAATTCCACTAAATGTTTCACAAATTAGGAGTTACTTGTGAGCACATTTATATATTGCAGTGTGTTTGCTTTTTTACCATAGATGGCGTTAAAGTTTGTATATTGGAGGTGGTGCATACAAGAACTTGAATTTCTGCTTGTTTTTCACTCAATGGAATTATGCTTGCACGACTGTCCAATAGATGACTGAAATAGCGTTTTATTGTTCAATTATTTTTTGTCAAAATGGCCAGGCTGTTAACTTTGGGCTTTAGCCGAACTGATATACCTTTGGACACCTTTCCAGAATCCATTCGTCAAAGTGGAGTGTGGCCTATACTGGCACCACTTGGGGGGGGGAGAAATATGCAAGCATTATTGGAACTAGCTATGTGATATAAGAATGTGAATTTTTTCGAAGGAAATACCAAAATATTGTACTAATTATCTGTTTGATTGATTCTATCAAACGTTTTATTATTTGAGAGTCACGTGTGCACATACATAGATTCATGTCATTTATTACAGTGTATTTGTTCTTTGTGAAAATAGGCTAGATCTGCTTTTTTTAGCATAGATAACTATCAATACGACTCTTTGGTTAACAATGTAGTTGTGTATTAGCGGCAAGGGTAGGAGGCTGGAAATCACATGATTGTTTTTGTGCCATTTGTGTGGATTGGGGGCAGGGAACAATTGAACGCTACATGGGTGCATTATTTTTTTTGCGTTTTACGATATCATTAATTTGGTTTATACGGTGTGAATTATGTGAATTTGAAAAGGTCAACTTCGAATGATAATCAACACGACTGTAGGATACATCACTACACCATCCAGCAATCGTCTCCAGTGCTTTTGACAAGGGCAACAAACGTAGGAGAATAATGCCAGTTTTGGAGGGGGGTTTAATAGACGGTATCCTTTTAACAGCGTCCAATGTTAACGACACTGCCCTATTTTTTGTCAAAATCTAGTGATGATGATTATAATGACGTCTTCAATTGTCCATTCACGGTGGGCATCGTCGACTAACGGTAAGTAGATATCAACTACACAGCGGAATTTTGACTTGATTTGTGTAGGGGGTACTGTCAATAGACTCATTGCAACAGATTTTCAAATTATCATCTGTTGTCATGCTGACACAAAGAACAGACCGTTGTGATCTTCTTTTTTATACACGCGTGTCTTTTTGTAACTAAGAAACTTGACTTTTTACTTACATTTGTTGGATATATACGGCCTTGTAAGCTTTGGTAGAAGTAACTTTTAGCCGGGGTGGTCTAGCGGTACAGCGCTCGAATTGGGACTGGCGTGGGCATGGATTTGAATCCCATCGCCGGCCCACTAAAATGCGGGTCCACGTTTGGCTTGGCTAAACACTATTCACTGCTGAAAGATGCGTTTCTCGTAAAACATTTAAAGTAATAAACATTAAAAAATAGGTGCAATTACAAAAACACATAATCAGCAGTAGTAGAGTTAGATAGCGAAAAATGACGGGTACATAGACAAACATAAAATCAACCAATATTCCAATACAAACACAATGCATGCCTTTTGAATGAATGGACTACAGCTGACATCTGTACGAAAGATACTACTTGTAAGCGACTTATATATGTGCCTAGTTTGGATTAGAAATGATTCAATGTAGCCAGTCCCAAGCCTGGATAAAGGAGGAGGGTTTGAGCGCCCAAGGTTGGCAACCTGGCCTCTGTAAATATTTATACTGCTGCGGAAACAATGAAAGATGACGTCATTCCGGCAAACAACAACGGAAAAAAATTGCAAATTGAACATGGTCGTGTATAGTGGGCAGATATAATCATGATTCGGCTAAATTCATATAGATATTGCTTGGATTCAATAGATATGGCAGATACGAATTCAATAATATATTTGTTTTGCATTTGATAATTGTGAAAAATTGACCAATGCTCATAAAGTATCAATTTCCAGTGATTGTGATATTCCTGGATGAAATGCCAGTATACATCTAGACTAATACAGCAGGAACCGAGTGCACATCAGTATAACTGGTTTTCTCTGGATGGATATAAGCATATACTCAGAATACTTTAAAGGTATGTGCATACCATAATTAGCCCTTGGGCTGAGTGAGATAACTGTGACAAAAAATCAGACGATGTGTCAATCTTTTCAGACAAAAGCGTCGTCATCAGGATCAGTCAAGAAGCTTCGTCGTACTTCTACCTTTGTTACGCGTACCACAATATGGAAGGCAATTGTGTTAAGATGGTGCAGTGAAGAGGTATCTCGTGTCATTAACATTAAAAAATTGGATTAAGATGCTTCGTAATTTGTTTGTTTAATGATTGTCACTGTTGTTGTATAATCTGTTCAGTGTAATCACGTTCAATTTTTGAAACATCTTATTCCACTCATCAAATTGTTCGCTTGTCTTACATCGGCGCAACACGAATCGACGCGGATTATGGTAAGAATTTTTGCAATTATTGACTTTTTTCAAAAATAATTCATTATGTAATAGTCAGTTCAAGGGACATTTCGAGGATGCTGAGTAATGCTTATAAAGTCTCACCATTTCTAATGATGGTGATATTCCTGACTGTTCCTCCTCCATGTGGTGCATCCTGGACTAGGTGCCAACTAATAACGGCAGGAGCCGAATGCTTTCACTGGATTCCCGTTTGGTGGATGGGTACTAGCATACAGCCAAGACACTTAATCATTCATTCATTCATTTTGGTTGGTGACGTGGTCACCTCTTCATTATTTCCCATATTTGTACGACATGTAGAACAATCGATTTCGATGGCTTGACAAGCGTAGACAAACGTGGAAAAATAACAAAGTTTTTTGGCTGGTAGACGGCATCCTTGTGACGTCGCCACTGTTCGCAAAGATTGATGAGGCCGCCTGATTTTTTGTCAGGGTTATCTCCCTTAGCCCAAGGGCTACATATGGTATACGTATACCTTTAGATACCTTTAAAGTATCCTGGGTGTATGTTTGCACCCATCCGCCGTAGCGGAAGCCCAGTTATGCCGCTGTGCACTCGAATCCTGCTGTTATTAGTCTAGATGCCTAGGGGTACCTAGTCCAGGATGCACCACGTGGAGGACTAACAGTCAGGAATATCACCATCATTGGAAATTGAGACTTTATAAGCATTACTCAAATCCTCAGGATCATTAACATTTCAAAAATGAGTAGAGTATTTACAAACATGTCAAAACAACTCTCATTCAATGGAAAATGGTTTATTCGGTGATTACGACTGGGCAATGCTAATAAAACGTTGATAGCCAAGTTGTTGTCAATACATTTTCATAATTCGACCTAATAACGAGTTCCATTTTATCTCTTCAACCAGATTGGCGAACTGAAAATGACCCAACTTCTCGTTGATTTGACGACGCAATCAAACATGGTCGGAATCAATGATGCCATTTTGGTTCTCGAATTTAAGGTACATTGTCGGTTTGTTCAAAATTGTTTTGTATCGTGGAAGATGGGCCTAGTCAGCACCGCCATGTGTGGCGTTGAATGTCCACTGTGATACATTTTTGGCAGTTACAGTAGATAAACGAGCTGCGGTTAAAATCAATACAGTATAATTTAGTCGCTTTTGTGATACTATTTCATTGCATGAAGCACATCTAAATTGCACAGTATAAGTAAAATATTTTATGCCAACACTATTATAAAATTCTAATTTAGGTCAAAAATAAGAATATTGACATTTAAAAAATGAAAAACAATAAAATTAGGTGCTTAAAAATAAAGTTTATTATAAAATATGTATATATGTATAAAAATAGATAATAAAAGCTACATATTTTTGATCTTTTAAGTAATATTTATTGATTTCTAGAATTTTTCAAACTGTTTATTGTGAGGGTACCTACGCGTATACAGCAATATAGGATGTGCAGGATATATTTTTACTAGAAAGATGTTTACTTTGATCTTTTGACTGAGTATGTGGCATCGTAACTGGATAACCTGGTGATGCATAAATACACTGACGACTGTGTGTGTGTGGATTTCCAAATCAAACATTTTCAGACCAATGGATAAGACAATTCCCTGGTCAATTCGTTTCCCCGACCATGGAGTTATGTCAAAGGCATTGTGTTTCGAACAAGGATACAGAACGTGAACGTCTTGAAGCAAAAGATTCCATTGACGAGGCTGTGTTACGTGGCAAGCAATCCAATGAAATAATAGCTGCTTTTCAGTTTGTAATAATTTCTACACGTTTATCTATTCATTTGCCTATTTTTTCTATCCCAACAAATGTCCCAGTTCACTTGCCGATCTAAATGGAACGAAACGAAGATTGGTAATTTGCAAAACCATTGCGCAATAGTGAATGATGTTATGCGATACGTTTGAAATGACACTTTCTCTCATTTTGACTGGATTAAGAAAATATTCTAGTGCCCTCCGAGCCCGGTTAGCTCAGTCGGTAGAGCATCAGACTTTTAATCTGAGGGTCGAGGGTTCGAGCCCCTCATCGGGCGCATCCTTTTCTTCCCCTTTTTGGTATTTTCTAAATATCAGATAATTTATTTTACACGTTACTCCATGTTAATTTAAATAGTACAGGTTGGTAGATATATATGACCAGTATTTGCTTTAACATTTACACACTACTTATATCATGACTTTAGTAGTATAGTTGATAAATAGAAATTGGTAACTTACTCCAATGTTTGTTTATTGTTTTCTAGCATGCTGTGACAGTACTATTACATATTCTTTCTCGATCGTTCAGTTTGCATCACACGTTTTTTAGACAGCAGTCAATTGCTAAATTTATAATAAAGGTATTTTTTTTTTGTATTTATTTATGGATGATGCTTATTTAATGATATCTTTTTTAGTTATCTAGATTACCAGTTTATTTACACAGAACTTATAGAACGGGTATAGTGTTTGATAAATAAAGAGTCAGGTGAAAAATTATCTATAGTTTCATTATAGGCGAGGAACGGTCTTACTATAATTATTACGGCGGTATACGCTTCATTTATTGTGATGGTAGTATCTTGACTCGTAGATACATTGAAAAGGTTTTTAAATTTTATAACACTACTACTCTGCCTAGTTTGGATTAGAAATGATTCAATCTAACCAGTCCCAAGTCTGGATAAAGGAGGAGGGTTTGAGCGCAAGGTTGGCAACCTGGCCTCTGTAAAAATTTATACTG
>JAKXYG010001284.1:0-40000 GCA_025895645.1 Cardicola forsteri
ATTTTTTAATAAATTTTAATCATTTAACTGACAGATTTAAAAAATATTTTTTAATATTTTTTAAAGTTCGATGAATATATTTTATTTTCTAATACGAAGTATGTACTAACCATGTGGTAATAATATTATTTTTAATAGATATTAATTATTTAAGACTATAACCATTATAATAACA
This sequence comes from Cardicola forsteri, assembly GCA_025895645.1. Lineage (NCBI taxonomy): Eukaryota > Metazoa > Platyhelminthes > Trematoda > Strigeidida > Aporocotylidae > Cardicola > Cardicola forsteri. Next base: position 176 of record JAKXYG010001284.1, read on the forward strand.
GTCAATAACATCACGGTGACTACTGCAATGCCTATTAGTACTACTACTACTACTACTGCTACTACTATTAAATTCTGTTGTCAATGATAGTACAAATTGGACTACAGTTATTACAACTACAGCCATTACTATTACGGTGACTGCTGCGATTTCTATTGCTACTAATACTTTGACTACTATTATTACTACTACTACTATCATTATTACCGCAGTACGTTATAACAATATTAAATTAGTATATTTCTTTATGTACAATTTTTGTTTTAATTAACATGTGAATTAGATAAAAAACTAAAATCAATAACAATGCATATATTTCAATCTTGCACACAAACATTTAATTTATAGTAAAATATTTAAAACATAAAATAATAATTACAATAATAATTACTATTGTTTTATTTTAATTTATTTAGTTGAATAAGAAAAAAGGTTTGATTATAAAATTAGCAATCTAGAGAAACATGCAATGATTTTAAAAACACCCAAAATATTTCTAGTAGTTATTATTTTATAATTGGTTGCATAAACTCGTTACGTAGGAGAAAACTATAATAGTATTTGATTGCATATTTTACAACGCAAACGAAACTTATATTAAAATTTTACATTTATACACTAAAATACTTTTGTTCCATATATTTTATAAAAATGACCATTGTCATTGCCAATGCAGTTCAAACAATTTTAATTTATACATTTGACAAATTATTTGAAATGATACTGTTTATATAAAAAAACTTAATTTTACCAACTTTAACTTTTAGTAAAGAAAGTTTATAATAAGAGCTAGCCGTGGAATTAAATTCATTTTATAAACCCAAATTGCTGCATAATATTAATAAACTTATTTATGTAAACATTTTTAAAAAATAAAACAAACAATTATTATTGTTTGTGTAGTATGTTTTTAAGGCATTGTTTCAGAGTTGAGACCGCCTAGATTGGTTTATTCTTGATATTTTTAAGCCGAAATAAAAGCAATAAAAAATTTACTATTTTTAATTGTTTACATTATAAGGAAGCGGCTTAATTAATATTGGAAAAAAATAATATAAACGTTAAAGTTTTTTTGAAAACATGTTGTTTTAAAACGTCACGGATAAAACCCTGTTGGTACGCAGTAGCACTGGTTTCCTAAAAATTGCATGTCTGTGGAACGTTCAAATAAACGCAAAAAAATTATACATACTAGGATACTAATAGTACAGGTAAAAAAACTTAAACTAATACTATTAATAATACTACTATTACTACGACTATTACTATTGTTATTTTAAATACTGTTGATAATAATATTACTACCGCTACTACCTTTTGCTACTCTAGTATTAACTATTACTACTATCATTAATATTACTAATACTATTATTAATACTACTATCATTATAACTATACCTACAAATTATAGTAAAAATATTAGTAATAATAATATTAATAAATTTATTTATGTAAAAGTTATTCATTAATAATAGAAAAACTGTCATTGTTTGTGTAGCAATATAAAAGTTATTTTAGAAACCCAGATAGGTAAACATTTGCACAAACTCCGTCCTTTAATTCAGAATTGGGACTGCTTAAATTGGCCTATTTCTGATCTTTTGTAAGCGGAAATCAAAACAATAACAAGTTGTCATTTTGATATTTTGATATTATAAAAAAGCCACTTAATTAATAATGAAAAAAATAGAAAGTGGTTTAAAAAATAATAAGAAACATGGTGTTTCATTTAGTCAAACAAAGACAAAATTTATAAATACTAACATACTAACAATACAAATTAAAAAAAACTAAAATAATACTAATACTAATACTACTACTACCATTACTATTGTTATTTTAAATACCGTTAAAAATACTATTAAGACTACTACCGCTACTACTTCGTGTAACTTTAATATGTACTATTAACACTACCATTATAATTACTAATACTATTAATACTACTATTATTATTATATAGCTACAAATTATACTAAAATATTGTAAATAATAATAATAATAATAATAATAACACTATTGTTAATAATTTTATTACTACTGCTGCTACTACTACTTTCACACTTCAAATTATTAACATTATAATTGTTTTTACTATTGCAGTAAGATATGAACAAAAACCAATCTACTTGTCAAAATAAAACCATTGCATTACTACTACTATAATCACTACTGATGATAATAATAATACAGCTAATGCTATTAGTCCATCTATTTAGCACGAAAATTACAAAAAGCACTACTAGTACTAATACTGCTTCTACCATTATTTTTACTAATACCACTATTTTAATAATTAGTATTATAATAGGAGTACTACTCAAATGATTACAACAATAAATTTTACATCGAATGACAATACTACTATTATTATTTCTAGTAGTACTGCTAGTACTAGTAAAACTATTAGCATATCCTATATGACCTTTCATTTTATGATGGCTCCTAATTATTAATTCCGTTGCATGATGTTTTGTTATTAAAATTATTATTAAACCTTGGATTCTGTATTCAACTTTCTACGCACATTAGTTTGTTTATTAAATTTACAACGAGGCGTCCAAGAGAAACAATGGAATTAAACAGAACATTCAAGTTAAATCAAATAAATATATGCACCTGTAACAAAATTAAATATCTTGGTGTAAACATAAATAGCATACTTACCTGGTGTGATCATGTAGAGCATATATTTTTAAAAACCAAATCCTTATGCTACTATATAAGAAGATTAAGAAAACTAAATGTTAACAATTATATTACTAAATTGTTCATTACATCATGCTTTTATCCTTTGATATTATATTGCTCACCTATAATTTTTCCTGGTTTATTAAAACAGGATTACCTTATTTTAAAAAGATGCATATCATTGGTATCAAAATCTGCAGGAATCAAATATTCTATCTTATTAAATGATATTGTTGATAAACATTTTAAATCCTGTATACAATTAGCATCACGGATTGAAAATAATAACAATCACCCGCTACATGCAGTTTTTAACAATTCTAAGGCTTCTGAAAAAACAAGAAGAACTTATCTGCACATGAAAGCCAAAACTAATCAATACAAAAATTTATGTCTGCCCTACTTATCCAGAGTATTAACCAATCCAGAATCAAACAAAATTGAACTACTAAGAAACCTATCAAAGTAGGAATTGTTCCACCTACGCATTCATTTGAACTAATTTGGACATCTCACAGTATAATGTAACAAGTGTGCCTTATAATGACGCATTCTATGTACAGCAATTTTGAATATTTTTTTAAAAAACACATGCATACTATATAGACTATATTTATATTCATTAACATATGACATTCTATTTTATTTTGATCCCATTATTTGTACTACTTTTTTATATTGATGGTAAAGATGTATTTTATGCTGAATGTATCTCTAGTAAGATATTAAAGCTTAATAATAATATAGGATTGAGGGCTGCCAGCGATTAAACCCCATGCTGCCAGTTAACTTTGTAACCATTTTCTAAAATTTTTAATATTGACGGGAATACTTGTAACTAAACAAAATTTATAATGCGTGCTTTGCTACTCATAATTCATTAACCTTAAGAACCCCAATTTGCAATTGAAAAATTATGTTATTGACAGTCATAATTTTTAAATTAGTTGATTAAGGGAAGCACATGCGCCAATCAAATACATAATGTGCCGGGATGGTCTAGCGGTACACCACTCGAATTTGGACCTTGGTGGGCATGGCTTCAAATCCCACCACCGGCACTAAAACGCAGGCCCACATTTGGCTTCGCTACAATCTTCACTGTTAATAGATGTTTTTTGTAAAAAATTCAAAGTAATAAACATAAAATTATTCTTGTCACTGGCACCAGCACACTAATTACAGTACGCTTATATTCTTATTTATTGTTAGTACTCACATCTTAGTATTTCTATAGCATAATAGGCTTTTTTAAAAACAGTGGAATAGATATTAGCTTTTAAAAAACGTTATCGTTACGTAAAATGCATCTTTATGTAAAATCTACGACATTCTCCTTAGAAACAACATGCCTCTAATGGTCTGGCCATCGATACTAATGTATACTGCCAACTTTAGTACTAAATACAAGCCGCTCTTGTGTTTGAATATCATACTTAAAACATTACCTAAATCAAATAAGGACCAACATTTATTGCCAATAGTGGCACTGCAACACATGACCGCCCACCCCAGTTTGAGTCAAGTGCGATGATACGTTAATAATTACAGATCTTTAAATAAAAGATTGATCAAACCGCTCGGTGCTTCGTTAGGGTTAATTGTTTTAGCTTATTGTCTACATATAGCATATGTATAGCCTAGAAAAACGTTAGCACTTATTCAACTTAAAACCGATCGCATTATAAATGCACATTCATCATTTACATTTAAAATAGAAACAAAAATGTTTTTATCATTACTCCGAAAAACGTTATTTCGAAGTTTTGAAAATATTGCACAACAAGAAAGCTCATTTTCGTTCGGTTTGAGGATTTCCGCATTTTGTTAACTAAGCTGGTTAAATGTCAAATTCCTGATCGTTTGACAGCACAATTTTGTGGAGTTTAAACAATAAGCATTTGAACACTGCGATTTCAATAAATTATAAACTGCACAATATTTATTAAGCATTCATCGCATTGCTCCATCCCTATCATCAAAACCCAACCTATGCGTTGACAATATATCAATAAATAGCAATTTGAAACAGAACAAAAAAAATGTTTTTAAAAGCACTCAAAGTTCACAACAAGCTTTGCGACAATTGATTGACAATTGGACAAAAAGTAAAATTTTAAAAAAATTAATTATAATGATTCTATTATTTGAATTGCAACAATATTACTCCTACTCCTGTTATTCGCTGCTATTACAACCACTAACCTACACTAAAGCTAATACTAATTCTACAACACGAAGAAACACAAAGAAACAATACTGTTCTACATGTTGCAGTACTATGTCCACGTTTATTTACACACTACGTACATCCATTATACACTTTCTACAGTTATTACATTTGTTTAAATCTGTCAATATTATCGGTTTTTAAATAATCATTACAAACAATGGAAACATTTTATTAATAAAATTAAACAGTGGTTTACTAGCTTTTATCTCAATTTAAATCCTTCAAAATGTAAGTTATTTAAATTTATAACGCTGCAACTTGCAGAAAAAATAGAATTAAACAAAATATTTAGATTAAATCAAACAAACATATGTACCTGTAACAATAAGTGCATTTATTGTATTATTGTAACTATAGAAATTATTATTCAAAAAACAAGTATTTTATCAGTTATTTAGCTAACAGATACACCGAATATTTGTTAATATTTTATAAAGTTTAGTAAATACGTTTTAGTTTCTTTATCAAGAAATATACTAATCATGTGAATAATAGTAATTTTTAACATAAGCATTAATTTAAAATTTTATTTAAGACTATATAAAATGTTATTTCAAATTATATTGAATAAATTTTACTTATTTAACTGACAGATGCATAAAATATTTGCTTATTTTTTATAAAGTTTATGAAATATATTGCAAGTATCTAAAACAGTGAAGATATTATTCTGTGTAAACAATGTTTGGTTTCAACCCACAATAAGGGTATCTATAATACAATAGAAAGTACAAAACATACTATTTGAATAAATAAAAACTTAATCAATTATTTACTGATAGATACACAAAATATTTGCTAATATATTACAAATTTTAATAAATGACATATATACGATTATTACTACTAATACTAGTAGTACAACAACAACAACTAGTTCTACTAACTACTTCTACTTCTTCTACTACAACTACAAATATTAGTAATAAAAATTATATATATATATATATTTCTTTTCATACAATTTTTGTTTTAATTAACATATGAATGAAATAAAATAAACCAAAATTAATAACGATGTGCCGGGGTGGTCCAGCGGTACAGTGCTCGAATTCGAACCTCGGTGGACATGGGTTCGAATCCCACCACCGGTACTAAAATGCGGGCCCACGTTCGGCTTCGCTAACATGTTCACTGCTGAAAAATGTTTCTCGTAAAACATTCAAAGTAGCAAACATAAAATAATAAATAAAAACTAAAAATAATAAATATTTTTATGGTTATATTTTTTAAATATAAAATAATTTCAATAGTAATTACAATATATAATTTTAAAAGCACCTAAAATATTTCTAGTTATAACACAAATAAGACTTATATTAAAATTTTTGATTTTAGACTCTAAGCTACTTTTGTTCAAAGCATTGTACAATTTTAATTTATTTATTTGACAGAAATTATTTAAATGTTACTGCTTACACAAAAGACCCAATATACCAATTTCAACTTTTAATGAAAGTAAACAAAATTTTGTAATAAGCGTCAGTTGTGCAATTAATTTCATTTCCTAAGCATAGATTGCTACATAATATTAATAAATTGGTTTATGTAAAATATTACATTAATAAAAAATAATTATCATTGTTTGTGTAGCAATATAGATGCTATTTTAGAAGCCCACATGGCTAACCGTTTGCACAAACTATTTCCTTTAATTCAGACTTGGGATTGTCTAAATTGGTTCATTTTTGATCTTTTCTAAACGGAACTAAAAACAATAAAAAATTGTCGTTTTTGATATGTTTACACTATAAAAAAGCAACAAAATCAATAATGAAAAAAATAGAAAGTGACTTTAAATGAGTTTCTAAAATTTGCATGTAGGTAAAACATACAAACAAAAACACGCAATTTATAAATACTAACATACCTACAGTATAGGCAAAGAAAAATTAAATTAATATCACTACTACTACTGCTACTACCATTACTGTTGTTATTTTATATACTGTTAATAATGCTATTACTACTACTGCTGCTGCTACTTTTTGCTACTCTAATATGTACTATTACTACTACCATTATTATTACTAGTACAAGTATTAATACTACTTATTATCATCATCATCGGGGATGAACACCATCCACCGGTTATAATTATTCAGAGTAGTCCAAATACCAAAACGTCTGCATAAACACCAATTTTTGCAACGTGCACTTAATAAACGACACTTAAAGGGTGCTGACATTAAATGTTAATTACATCTCAAATTAAACCCCTTTAATGATTTCTATTGGCTGCATAAGAAAAACAACCGGACGCCCAATTAAGTAATTCATTTAAACGAGGGGACTTTGCATAAATAAAAGGACTGAGTTCGCGTTTTACGATTTTCGTCCAAATTATCTGTTAACTGCCAGGCCTACTTTTTTATCCGGGTAATGGATGGGCTTTCATATCTATTTTAGCTGGGTGAGTGGGCAATCTCTGAGGGTTTTTGAGTAATTTCAACCGCATTTTGCAAATCTTCTTTGGTTTCTGCCATAAGAACCGCATTGTTTGCATATTCAAAATCCGCTACCTTGCGACCACTATGAGTTATACAGCCCACAAATGACCGGAACACTTTATCAAAGATGTCATCAACTACAAAATTTAAAAGTGTGGGTGCTAAAACACATCTCTGGCGGACACCTGAATTTATGTAAATTGCATCTGTTAAAAAATCTCCATTCCGTATTACTGCGTTTGACGACATGTATTGCACAATTAGTCTACCACGGTTCACTTCGACAATGTTTCCCCCTTTTTTGAGGAGATCGCTCTATCTTGAAGGATCACTACTTGCTGTCAGCATAACAATCGTAACAGTATAATAAAGTTTATTGAGTATGTTGCTAATGATCCACGAGGATTTAAGGAATGCTCAATAAGTTTCAATTTCCAATAATGGTAATATTCCTGACTGTTCATCCTCTACGTGGTGCATCCTAGACTAGCTCCTAACAGGCATCTAAACTAATGACACCAAGAAACGAGTGCACAGCGGTATAACTGGGCTTTTACTGGATTCCCGTTCAGTAAATGGATGCTAGCATACACACAAGAAGTTTAAAAGGTATCTCAGGAAAACTATTTACCATATGTGGCCGGCTAGGCTTGTGGATCCGTCAACCCTTAAAAACATCGCCTCGTCAATTCCTGTGAACAGTGGCGTCGTCACAAGGAGGCGGTCTTCGACCAAGAAACTTCATTTAATCCTCACCAAGTTGAATTCGCATCAGACAACCTTTTTGTAATAAAAATTCGAGATGCTATTCAAACTTGGAATGAATGAAGAGGTGGCTCTGCCGCCAACTCACGGTTTATTGGTTGATAGATGGCATCCTAGTGACGGCACTATTGTGTGTTAGAACAACCAAGCAGTTGGTTTCCCACAATGCCGATGGCACATCATCATCATCATCATTATCGGGGATAAACATCCACCACCGGTTATAATCACCCAGGATAGTCCAAAAAACCGAAACGTTTGCAGAAACGTCAACTTTTGTAGTGTGTACTTAAAGAACGACACTTGATGTGTGCTGACTTTAAATGTTAATTACATCCCCAAGTTAAACCCCTCCAATGATCTCTGTTGGCTGCATAGGGTAAACAAACGGACGCCCATTTAAATAATTTATTTGGACGAGGGGGCTTAGCATAAATAAAGGGACTGAGTTCGTATTTTTGCAATGTCTGTCCAAATTTTCTGTTGCCGCCTGGCCTTCTTTTTCATCCGGGTAATAGACGGGTTTTTATAGCTATTCTAGCTGGATGAGTGGGCGATCTACGTAAAATCTGGCCAATCGTCTTTCTCTTATTGTGCTCGAGATATATGGTCAATAAATGTTAAGTAGGCTACCATTAACAGTGATTAGTTTTCTAAAGGGGACGTTCGCTAAAACCACTGTTTTTTTAGTATTAAGATATAAACCATATTTCCCTGAAGCTTTTTAAGCAAGTTCAACCGCATTTTGCAAATCTTCTTTGGTTTCTGCCATAAGAACCGCATCGTCTGCATATTGGACATCTGCTATCTTGCAACCATCATGAGTTATACATCCCACAAATGACCGGGACACTTTATCAAAGATGTCATCAACTACAAAATTTAAAAGTGTGGGTGCTAAAACACATCTCTGGCGGACACCTGAATTTATGTAAATTACATCTGTTAAAGAATCTCCATTCCGTATTATTGCGTTTGTCGACGTGTATAACGAATTAATCGTGTTGACAATATTGGCAGGAATTTTTTTGGCAATGAAAAGATTCCACAGCACGTTGCGATCACCAATCAGTAAAAGCTTTAGTGACACTTAAGCACAAGTTCCTAAATGACGAGTTTTTTAAACACATAAAATAATAACATTATGACTTTTACACTCAGCAGCAACACAATCTTGCGCAGCCAGTGTAAACAGTAATTGCACGTTCCATGAGCCAACGTTAGCAAACATTTTGCTTTTAGTTGGCAAATCCTAGATTTAATAACTGGTGCATTATCGCAAGTAATATTGACAGAGCAAGTAGTAGCGTCGCGAGTCACATTCTGCTTTGTTTGAGCTTTAAAAATAGTGTTTATTTTTAATTTGGTTATCAGTATCTGCCCTGTTGACCACGGTATTTAATTGATATTAATAAAAGTTACAACCGCGGGTATATAGACCAGTTAACGGTGGTCAGTTATTCTGATGAAAAGACAAGCAGGCCTTTCTCCGGGTGGAGCAAACAGTGCTATCCCTAAATAGGACTGCTTGGTAAGAATACGCAGGGTGACACCAATAACCGTTGTTGCGTGTTAACAACCTTAACGCCTGAGTATCCGTTTGGTTTACGGTTGTTTATTTAGCACAGCCTTATTCACAGCTAACGTCTACTGATAAATGTCGTTCCACTATCCGCCACCTGTGGGTGCGCTATGTAGGAGTCATTCTCCCCCTTCAATTATTATCAAAACTAATATTGTTGTTATTATAACCAAAAATTATACTAAAAATGTTAGTAACAATGATAATAATAATAACACTATGGTAAATAATTTTACTACTATTTTTACAATTTATATTATTAACATTATAATTGTTTTTACTACAACAGTAAGATATAAACAAAAATCAATCTACTTGTCAAAATAATACAACTGTTAATACTACTACTATTATTACTACTGAAAATGATAATATCATATAGATGTATTTAGCACAAAAATTACAAAACGCACTATAACTCATGCTACTTCTACCATTATCTTTACTAATACCACCATTCTACTAATTAGCATTATACTAAAAATACTACATAAATGATTACAGCAATAAATATTACAACTAATACCAATACTACTATTGTTATTTCTAGTAGTACTGCTGGTTTGGATTAGAAATGATTCAATCTAGCCAGTAACAAGCCTGGATAAAGGAGTAGGGTTTGAGCGCAAAGTTGGCAACCTGGCCTCTGTAAAAAAATTATACTGCTACGGAAACAATCAATAAGACGCCATTCCGGCAAACAACAATAACTTTAAAAATGTGTTTTTTACAAGATGATTATGATGAATTATTATGATTTATCAATTCTTAAAATTAATTAAGTTTTTAAATTTGTTTGTAATTATAAATATTTATGTTTTAGAATTTTTTAATAAATAGTACTTAAATGAGTAAGTGATCATTGTTACAACATACAATTATGTATATAAAAAGGTAATTATTTTTTATTTTAAAAAAACATTATTTATTTACACAATTGTACAAGTCAAATAGCCTAGCACACATTACTGCATTCATGCAGTTTATAACAATTTGTTTAAGTTTAAAATGTTGAATGTATATTAAATTTTTCGTTAATTATAATGTGAAAAGATAAAAGAAGATTTGTAAATACTTGAACCCCCAATTTTGCTTTATCGACAGGCCAAATTTTATCCCATTGCCTTGGCATATTTTTTATCTGCTAAACCTTACTATCAAATAAATAAAACTTATAATTTTCATTTAACTATTAAAGAATTTGCAGACTTATTTGAAGTAAATACAAGAATTGTATACAGCATTTTAAAGAATTATAGACGTCCAAAAACAGCAGGAAATAGATCTGGACCACCAGTTAGTAAACGAAATATTTTGTTTATAACTTCCAAATTGGAAGAAAACAAAATGAAGCTTACTAAGCTTTTGCAAAAGCAGAATTTATTAATTTGTTATATTTATATATTTAAAATCCAATCCATAAGTAGTTTTTACATAAATAAATCCGGGTACAAACAGTAATAAAAAAAGCCGGCTTACATAAAGTTACCATTTAAACGAGATGATATTATGAACATCCTCAAAATCCGGCTAAAAGCAACCATAAAAAGGACCTTTCCATCAATCCAACTAAGAATGTTGTTCACTACTAAAGGTCTTCCTTTGCCCAACATTAAAACAACTAAAGAAACATTTTCCGCCTTACATTGCATTTAACAGTTTACTTGCAGTTGCGGTGACAAGTACATTGGTCGAACAATGCGTCGCTTAGCTAATCAACAATAGGTCAAACGGAAGTGAACACTCATGCACATCCCCCATATTACGTCATTTACTACAAACCAAACATCAGATCAATTTTTAAAATTGTTTTAAAGTGCTAATTACCTCTCCAGTTTTGAATATGTTGAAAATTCTCGAATCTGTTTATATTCACACAGTAAAACCTGCTTTGTGTGGACGAAAACAGTTCGTCACTACATTGAACTTAGCTTCATTGTAAGGTTTGAGTGTGTGTGTTTGTGAGTTGTACTAATTTAAATGTTATCTGTATCCCTTTTTTGTATATATATATATATACACTAAATTGTTATATGTTTGTGACTGACGAGAATATACGAAATAAATTCATCTCACAGTTTACGTCTTCTCATATTTTTATGTGGAATAAATAAATCTGTTAATATTGTACTCCAATGCCTTGACAACATGCTATGCTCAATTTACGTTTAAACATAATTTTCTGCTAGTTCTTAATAGATATGTTAAATATTGAAAATCAATCAATGATCGATTTAGCTGAACTTTTAAAGTGCATTAATTTAGCATTTGCAAGTGTCACACATTTTATATAAACTAATCAATAAAATGTAGCAAAAGAATTGTAGAATAAAATGTATACATTTGTATTGAGTACGCATCACACTATCGATTAATGGCATATCGTTGTAAAAGTACATTTTTGCTTTTTAATAAGACACCGTTTTGTTTTTTGTTTCTAATATAGATTAGTAATAATGGATTATAAAAGTAGAAAAAAGTTTTAATTTTGAAAAGTATAACTTTTAATTTATATATTGTAGAGATGGTGTAACAATCAAATAAAAAATCAATAATTACATTTTTAATAATAATAACAATTACTAAAAATTACTAACATTGAAATCATACAAAATAGTAGTAGTACAAATAATGGGAACACAATGTAATAGAATGCCATACGGCTATAAACTGGGGATCCCATTTTTTTATCATAGTGACATAATTTAATTCAATGGAAGCGATTTCCCAGTTTATTTCAACAAATGTGCAGGAGTTAAAAAGAAACTAGAAAAGTCAATAAAAATTGTAATTATTGTCGAATCATAGTAAAAAAGTAGTGAGTTTGTTAGACCTAAATTTCAATTTAATGAAATTAAATATTAGGTTCTGTCTAGACTAATCATTTATTAAGTAACTAGATAATGCTATAATTGATGTGGGTTAAGTAAATAGAATGTTGAACTAATAATAATAAAACAAATTAATAAAATATAACAGTATAATTATCCTTATTACCATGAATAATTATAATATTTATACTAATTCTATTTTTATTACTATTATTTATATTATTAACTTTACAATAATAATAATTAACACAATTACCACTGCCAACACTATTAAAACTATTGTCATTAATATTTAATTATCCTTATTATTATAATTTTTATTATATATTATTACTATTATCACTAATAATATTAACATTACTATTATTATTTTATTATTATTGGTAATATTATTATTATGAAAAATAGAAATTATTGTTATTTATATTATTAATCATATTATGAAAAACTTGTTATTAACATTTTTCTTATTATTATATTTCTATTATTCGTGTTATTATTATTATTATTATTATTATTATTATTGTTATTATGATTATGATTATTATCACTATTATTATTATTATTATTATTATTATTATTATTATTAATTTTTTAATTATTATTATTACTATTATTATTAATTTTTTAATTATTATTATTATTATTACCAATATTTTTATTATTTTTACTATTATTATTATTATTACTAATATTAATATTATTATTATTGTTATGATTATTATGATTATGATTATTATCACCATTATTATTATTATTATTATTATCATTATTATTATTATTATTAATAATATTGTTATTAATTTTTTAATTATTATTATTATTATTATTACTAATATTATTTTTTTTACTACTATCATTATTATTATTATTATTATTACTATTATTATTATTACTATTATTATTATTATTACTATTACAAACAGGATTGATAACATAGTGAATATTTTTTATTGCCGTTATTTTAAAAGTATTTTAAAGATTACCTGGCGCAATCAAACTTCAAACTATAAGATCATGAGAAGAATTGACTCTCGTTCACTTCATGACATCATTACAATTAGATAAAAAAATTACTTGGTTAAATTCTACGTTTACCGCCCAAACGACCAGGAAGAACGGTTTTAGAATAGATAATTGTAAATAGCAAAAGAAAGATTGGTAAACCACAGAAAACTTGGCTAGGAAATATTCAGAAAAATCTAATTGAAATGAATGTTTTATGAGATCAAGCAAAACGTTTGGCAGAAAGTTCAAATACATAGAAACATTTAGTTGTCCCGTATTCTCTTTGAATTACGAGATTTTGTTTTTGTTGTTGTTTTTTGATGTAATCGATGTCTTATTGCCTCATGTTTATTCTTAAAGCAAAAGGGATTTGTAATAATAATAAATAACACTTTAATTTAGTTACAAAAATTATTATTAATTACAGAAAATAGTTTTTACCTACTAAATACAGTGTGTAACAAATCTAATTTTTGAAATTATTTATAAAACATATTTGTACATAATAGTAAAGATTAATTGATACAAATGTACTAAAGTAAAAATAAGATAAAAATATGTTATGCTTGTAATTATTTCAACAATTCCAACGTAGATGTTTCTAAGACTGGTTATAAAAAAGACAGATTGCCCAATCTGGTTTTTTAATATTATAAAAAACCAATTAAAAGGTACCATTTAATTAAACTGCATCAAACATTATTTTAATGACAGGGTTTGGTAAAATTTCAGTATAACTTTAATTGAAAGCATGCACAATATTCACAGTTTATAATTAAATGTTCACTCATATATGTTGCTTTATACCTTTTGAAAAAAAGATGTTTAAAATAATGATACTAATTAGTAATGATAGTGAACAATAGTAATAATTATATATTAACTATTTTAACAAATGTTTACCTTTTTATTTAAAGTATTTATATACTGATGATTCCAGCGTTACAGCGCTTGACTTAGACCTGAGTAAGGATAGGTTTAAATTTTACCACCAGGACTAAATAAAAGCTTACGTTTGGATTTGCTAAAATGCCGACTGTTAAAATACGTTTTTCTTAAAACATTTAAGATAGTAATAATTTGTTTATTTATTTTCTTTTATGTTTGTTACTTTGAATGTTTTACAAGAAGCATCTTTCAACAGTGAACATTTTAGCGGAACCAAACGTGGGCCTGCATTTTAGTGCCGGTGATGGGATTCGAACCCATTGATTATAACTATAAATAAATCTTTACACTGATATACAGTGTTTATTACATAAATTTGTGTAACCAATTTTCTTTTCATTATTTAAATTATATTTATTGTTTTTAATGTTATAAATATTGGTAAAACAATGTTTATGTGTTAATTGTATTGGTAATAAAACATTAAATATTAATGTAATAAATAAATAAAAAACAAATAAATAAATAAGAAAAAATACTAAAATGTTTTAGTAACAACGACATTTAATAATCAATTAAAATTATTGAATAAGGACAAGGTGTTACTTTTATACTTCAATACATATATCTTTGAGTTCATTTATTGACAGTATGTGCAAATTATAACATGACTTGAATATAATAATTATTTATGCATTTATTAAACAAATTAATTGTTTTTATTAATTTTATTTTGTTATCTATATAAATTATATTAAAAACAAATTGTTATGGAAAAATTATATTATGTGGTTATAGTAGAATGTTAGCAAAAAATTAAGAATTGTTAAGTGTTATTGTTAGTTTGTTAAGAATGCAGTTGCATTATTTGACAAGTTTGCATTTATATTGTTTAAATAAAAAAACTTTTTTGTGTTGTAAATACAATTATGTAGAAATGCGCAAAAAAAATTTTAAAAATCAATAAAACAATTAAAATTAAAATTATGAAATGACTTTAGAGATATTACTTATAACATTGCAGTATTTCAAGTTGTTGTTTATAATGAAATAATGCAGTGTTATTTAATGTTAATGACAAAGATTATAGACGTTTTTACGTTAATTTATTATGGGAATAGATTTAAAACACGGCTGGAGTGGTCTAGTGGTACAACGCATGACTCAAACTTGAATAGGAATAAATTTGCTCATTACTGCCGACACTAAATGCCGGCTCACATTTAGCATCGCTCAAATGTCTATCGTGAAATAACGTTTTTTTGTAAACCGTTTAAAATAAAATATATTAAAAAAATATATATTAATTATTTTTATTTTATTAAACAAATATTAATTTTTACTACTTTTTGTTTATTAAGTAAATATAACATATTAATTGTTATTATATACTTATAGTCAAATATATTCCATTAAACTGTAAACAAGCATTGACGTTAAATAAACTTCGTAAACGGTATAAAAGTTATTTGTTTATAATTTAAAAAAATTAAAAATATGTATGCTGTTTTTACAAATTTTTAATGTAACGTTTTAAAGTTATGTATAATGTAAGTTTGGTTATTGATTACAAATGTTTTGCCAAATAAATTAGACACATCTTTCGTCTACATAGGTATTGTATAGAAAGGTGCATAAGATTACAAAAATCGATTTATGCTAACCATTGTTTAAACAGTAAAAACATTGTAAATTATCTAAATAAATTATTTAAATCGTTGCTTTAGGAACAGGATTTACATTGTTTGAAGTATGTTGAAAATAGTGTTTTAAAATACACTTTGATTATTTACTACTTACTATAAGTTAAATTTATTTAAACAACCCGGATTTAAATGTTATTATTTTTACGTTTTTACAGTTTATCTAAGCTGTAGGTTAATAGATTGTAAATGTGTTGCATTACTTAAAGTTTTAAAAAATTTTTGGTTTAACATGGCATTGCTATAGGGATATAAAATATTTTAATTAATAAAATATTACTTACAACCTGCGTTCATTATAAATAATGTTAAATTAAAAAAGACTAGTATTAAAGCGTATTAATTGTTTTTATTGTGTACAATTTTCGTTTTTATAACTATTATTTAAACCGGCATTATTTGTAAGTATTTTATATTATATTTTATATAATAAATAAATTAAATAAATTAATAAACAAGTTAAATTTTACTATAGAAAAATTATTTTTTATTTCTAAATAATAAAGTTTTATTATTTAAAGTGAATTTGGTGTAAATACAGCTTGTGACAAAATAAAGAAAACATAAATATATTGCAAAACATATTACGTTATTGTTTTTCCTTAGTTTAAAAATAAAATAATACACAATACTTTAAACAATTAATTGATGTTCGTAAAATAAATGCAAAGATTTAGATGCCCTTAGTCACAATATATACTGTCAAAACGTATTGAATAAATTAATTTATAAGATATCACTTACATTCTGCATTAATTACTATTAATTGTAAAACAATATGAAATCTAATAACATATTGTTCTAACATTTAATTTTTGTTTGCTGTTTGTTGAATACTATAAAAGTGCTTTTATTAGTTATTTTTATAATGGTATTTGTAAACTATATTTTTATCTTACATTTTACGTGTTGTTAAAACGTCTTTACATAAACACGAAGCATTTTAATGTAAGTAAAACCAAAGTTAAAATTTTAATTGCTACAATAGGTATTATTGGCATTTAAAATAATGTTGTAAATAGTTGCAGTAAAATTTGTTTATTATAGTATTTACTCAAAAATGTAGTGCAAATAAAAAAACATTTAACAATATATTATCAAAAAACATATTATAATTAACAAAATATAACCTACGAATTGTGTTAATGTTTAATAATTTAAAATTGAATACATTTATTAATGATAAAATTTATCAATTTTTATGTTTGTTTTAATGCTTGTCAATTAACAAAAAATATTCTTAAAACCACCATTTAGACCAATACTTAAAAAAATATAGTTTGTTACATTTTATATAATAAATAATTTTGACTATTAAAAATAAGTTTAATATAAAAAAACCAGAGTTATTTCGTAACTGCAACATAATATGTTGTTAGTTTTTAATGTAACCTTGTTGTAATTGAAGCTAATGATGATAGAAAAAAAATATTTTGTAAATTGTAAGTGTTGACGTTGTTTTTTATATTGTATTATATATATTTTAACTGCAAAAAATAAATTAATTATAAAAGACTTTAAAATTTGTAAAAAATTGTTCAATTTTAAGCGCTTTGGTACAGCGTACTTGTAATCAAAATATAACTTACGTTCTAAGTAAAATATAAATGATTTTAAACTGATATTATTATTATTATTATTATTATTACAAAATTTAAAAAACACTTTAAAATTTGTAAAAAATTGTTTATCTTTAAGCGCGTTTGTACAGCGTAATTGTAATTAATATAACTTACGTTCTAAGTAAAATATGAATGATTTTAAATGAACACAGGATTAATTTTGGATCGTATTGATTTTTTATATTTTTTACAATACTTTTCGATTATCTTTCAATTGTTTTTATATCTAATATTTAAACTAATATTTTACAAATGTATTTCTGTTTTACGTCCAATATTTGTTAATTTAATAATTAATTTTTACTGTTTATAAATCCAAAGTTATTTAGTTATTTTTAAATAAAATATCATTAATTTTTAATTTAACTTTTACGTAAATAAATTTTATGACAAATTAGAGAATTCCTAAATATGTTATTATTATTATTATTATTATTATTATTATTATTACAAAATTTTATTGTAAAAACAATAACAAAATCTGATGATTTAAATAAATACAAAAAAATAATTCTGTGTTGAAACAAAAATATTTGTTTTATTTTATAAAACATTTATTTTAAACAGATCTTTTTAAATTGTTTTAAGTTTTGGTGTTTTACAAAATATTATTTATTATTATGTTATTACTAATTGCTTATTTTAAAACTGTTTTTAACGATTTTTGAACAATAATAGTAAAATTGAACACAATTATTGTTTTTATTTAATTGCAACAATATTATGTGATAAACAAAAATCAGTTTTTCTCATAAATTTATTATTCAAAATGATAGAAAAACATCACCGTATAAAAACTGACATTGTTTTTTAAAATATTTGCTGTTGATTAGTGAAATAGCTGTTTTTTATTGTTTTTAAAACAACAAAGATTTGTTTAAAAAACCATGTTGCTAAACTTTTATTTGAACTATTTTTCTATATTTGCTAGATTGTTTTATTTTTTATTATTATGGCGGGCTTTCCAATGGATGTGCTACTTTTTCATAACACACGAATTAACTACATTTTCATCGTTAATATTTTTGTATTTTTTAAATATTCCAATATATTTTTTTGTAAATCAATTTCGCTTTTACATTTTCGTTAAATGAAATTGA
Source organism: Cardicola forsteri (assembly GCA_025895645.1). Lineage (NCBI taxonomy): Eukaryota > Metazoa > Platyhelminthes > Trematoda > Strigeidida > Aporocotylidae > Cardicola > Cardicola forsteri. The sequence continues at coordinate 19,049 of JAKXYG010001284.1, forward strand.
ATAAAATAAAATTTATTAAAAATACACTTTTATTCCTAAAATCCTATTATCAATTGTGCCCAAATTTAATTATAAACAATTTTGCTACTGCACAGATGTATACAAAATTTTAAAATAAAAGTAACTTTTATTACAATGGTTTTCAAAAAACTTTAAAATTAACATTAATTAATAGAATGTTTTTTCCGTTACTATTATTATTCAATTAAAAATTAATACATAATGATATTTTAATTTACAATCTCTTGTAATGGATAAATTACATATAAAAAATAACTGTGTAATATTAATTTTAAAAATTATTGTTAAGTGAATATGTTGATACGAACCTTATAGCATTTTAAAGATTTTTTATTTTTTGACTTTATTGCAAAAATTGTACTAAAATACGTGAAGGTGGCCTTATTACGTATATTAATAGAAAATACTGTATTAATTGTAAATCAAAATTTTAATATTCTCAAAATAGTATTAAGTGTTTGATTGTTAACTGCAAAAATAAATATATGTCTCTTTATAACAATATTAACATTATAAATGTTTACATAGCACCTTCTGATAACACTATGGAAATTAATTGTTTTTATAACGACTTAAGTAATTATTTTAAAATTGATGCAAATAAAATTACTCTAATTATATTAACTAGTAATTTTAATTATGCACATATCAACATATTCAAATTACTGGCAAAACTAATCCAGTTAATTTTCTTACAAAACTTTTAACACAACTAGATTACATTTTAACAAATGCTTTTGATTATTTTTCAGCAAAACAACATACAATATTTTAATCTAATTTTAAATATATATTTAAAGCTTTACTATCCAAAATAATTAAAGCCCATATTAAAAATATTTGTATATGTAAAAAATACAATAAATTGAAGTGTAGTAGAATTGACATCAGTATTATTAAACACAACTAACATAAATGTTAACAATTGTAGTGTAAATGTTGCTATTGTATTTTTACTAATCTTATCAAGATCTTAATATAAACACTTATTATCTAGTAGTTAACGTTAAAATTACAAACGACTGTGTTTTTTTATTTAATTGTAAAAGGCTTGAACAAAAAAGGTGTTGCTATATGAATCAAGTTAATACACTGAATGGAAAACCATAAACAAACAAATTGAACTATTAATGATTAAATTTAATAAATATTTTTATTAAACTATAATTCACAATTTATTTTTAAAATATTAATAATACTTTTAATAAATAAAAAACAACTCAATTTATGTTAGATGTTCAAAAGCTGAATCATTATTTTACTTTAAACGATTTAAACATATTAAAATTTAATAAATTAATTAAAAATTATTTAACATTTATGATTAATTTTAATATTTAAAAATTAATTAAAGCAAGGATTTTATTTAAATTTAATAAAATTAGGTGCAATTTATTAAAGTTTTATATGTTATCAATTACCCTATTATTTTTTTATAATGATCAGTAAAAGAATTATAAATTTTGAAGTAACTGACACTTGGCGTATTTCACAAATTACAACTCCTAAGTTAATTAGTGTTAAAAATGTAGTTATTAAAGTAAAACATCTGTAGCAATCACATAACTCAAAAAAACTCAGTTTAAACATGTTATATACAATATTATATAATAAGTAAGATACAATTACAATTTTGTTATTATCTACTGTTAATATAAAAAATAATTGTATAAAAGTTAAACTTGTTCAAAATTACAAACCGGGTAAAATTATTAATATAAAATATAACGTCAAATGTGAAAAAAAACAGAACACATGGAATATTTTCAGTTACCAAATGATTGATTGAATAATAAAGAACAAAATGTTTAACAATTAATGTGATCGCCAACAACAACACTAATTTATTCAGTGGCTGTACACTTATTTCCAAAGTTTTGTCCCATTAACAAATTCAGAACATTATTGCTTAATTATTTGCACTTTAGTAATTTTTAAATTAAGTAAAAGGATAATTTAAAGACTATATTAAACACTAATAATAGTAATTGTTAATTTGCATATAAAAATTATTATTTTACTCCCAATTGTATAGTCAGTATCGTTCATTACTAAATCTTTTAACAAAGAAAAATGTTTAATATACTGCATTTTCCTCTTTATACATCTACTTCTAATAATATATAACCACATTTTAAATTGGCTACAAAAATTTCTTTTTTTAAACAGTTTACACAAATTGGTCGTAATAAACCAAAGTTAACAGAAAAATAACAGTCAAGTTACACGAGCTGTAGTATTATTTCCGCTTTTATTTTAACTATACTTAGATTTATTACAAATTTTGCAGTTATTACATTTGTTTAAATTTGCTGATAATATGGTTTTGTGCAAAAAAATGTTTTAAATACGAATCTAAAAAAATTAAAAAGTTTTATTAGTAAAATTAAACAATTATTTATTAACTTTAATTTAAATTTATTAAAATGCAAATTGCTTACATGTACAACAAAGCGTCTAACAAAAACGAATTATACGAAAAAAAAATTTATACAAAACATTTAAATTACAATAGGGAACAAACTATTTATATAAAAAAAATTAATTTAGTATTTAGAATACATTATTCAGCATTTTAAAAATAATAATAAAATTTTATATTTTATAAAACTTGTTTTGTAAATCAATAGTTGAAAATTTTTTTGCATATTTTCTACAATTGTTTAATTAGAACGTAATTTATACTCCATTTAATAAAAAGATAATTGTTTTAATAAATAGATTATTGGCAACTTTTTTTAATATTTCATGTCAATGATTGAATTAAACCTCTATCGTAGCTGGTTTCCAATCGAGTTGATCAAGAAGGCATTACTTTTACCTTCATAATTATAAATCATTAATAATACTACAAAAACGCCATTCCATCAAAATATAACATAAAAATAGCCATGTAGTAACATCTGAATAGATATGCTCAATATTTTACATTCAACGTACAATCATATTAAACAATATTGTCTTATCCACGTTTTCCAAAAAGTACCATTTTAAAACAAGCATACTTAGGCCCATTATACAAGTATAAATACATTTAAACTATTTATACTTGTTACTCTATCCATTTCTCAACTGTTTAGGTAAACCTTTTAAAAATGAATAAATCGAAACAAAAGTATATTTTACAAAAAAATAAAACTATTATTATTAATATTATAAAGTCATATTGTGTTATCAATATCATTATTATCGTTTTTAATTTGATTATTGATTAAAGGAGGACGAACGTTGGTTAAAAAATTTCTATTTTTATTTCCGGCCGGGTAGTAAAAGCAAACTACAATGCATTGGTTTGAATTAAGCGAAAGTGCAAATCCAACACTCAGTTCTCGGGCGTTCCATTCCACACCAGCTGTATAAAGTGTCCTAAAATTATCAACTACTTGTAAGTAGTATAAATCAAAATATATAAATGTATTATTTTAAAATTTTAATTTATTATTATTATTATTATTTCCAATAAAAGAGACTTTATGAAAACTATTTTTTATTACTTAGCAACGTAATTTGCATTGACATGTAATCCAAAAAATATTCCCATTTTTTGCTTTTTTTATACCACTTTGGTCAGAAGTTGAACTTAAATATAATTAATTAATAATTCTATTTTAAATAACTAAATTGTTTATTAATATATGTGTTGTTAACAAACTATTTAATCTACATATATTTTTGTACATTTTATTCTTTATCACAACTTACTCTGTCATAAGAGGTCTGTTTTATTACAAACAGTAATTCAGGATTCGAGATTTGATACGAGTCGAGTAAACCAAAACACTCTTTTAGTATTTGATTCTTACATTGTTTCAAATTATCAGGGGGTATGACATAGAGGGTAAAATAAATAAAATGTTGGTACAAAAAAGGATTTAAAATAGGGACAAAAATGGGGGTAGATTAATTAACAATTATGTGCCGAGGTGGTTTAGCGGTACAGCGCTCGAATTTTGATCTCGGTGGACATGGGTTCGAATCCCACCACCGGTCCAGTAAATGCGAACTGAAAGATGTTTTTGTAGAACATTTAAAGTAATAAACACAAAATAAAATAAAAAAAGAATAATAAAAATAATTATGGAAAGCTAGCAAAAATAATAAATATACAAAAGTAACAGTAAAATACGTTTTGGTGTCGTGTGTTACTCAAAATGTTTTTCAACAGTGAACGCCTTAACAAAAGCCCACGTAAATGCGCATTTTTTGTTGCTAGTAAAGAATAAATTTTGATGCTCACCTAGATTCGACTCAAGTGCCGTACCGCTAGAATTACAAAACAGGAATTTAACGTCTACATTTGTCCAAAGCAGTGTTTATGTCATTAATTGTTCAAAGACAAATAAAAGTGTTGTGCATAAATACAAAATTGACATTACAAACTGGATTGTTTTAAACCGTTTAATTTTTCTACAGTTTCTTAATTATATCTGCATTATTCTTCTCATCAACGTGTGCAATAAATCCAGCCCATTATTAGCTGCCAGCGTTAATTAACTAAAATACTCTTATTTAAAAACAGTATTACATATTGTAGTTATTGAAGAAGAATTTATTGATAGATTTCACAGAAATGATGTTAACCAAACCAGTAATTGGTTTTTGGATGAAATTCCACGAACAGTGTAACGATTTGAAGCAGTGTTGAAATGTTTATTATATATATATATATATATATATATATATATAAACAATTTATTGTGTTATAAGTATCACTAACTTTAAAACTTTAATAATGTTATTGTGTTATAAGTATTTTAATTTTAAAACTTTAATAATGTTGAAATAATACAAATAAACACTAGTACTAATTATTAAAAACTTGCCATGCAATTAAAAAGTATAATAAAATTATTCAAAAACCAAGTAATACCATTTTCAAGCAGTTTTTTTATTTAACCGCTGTTAAAAACAGAACAAGAGAATTTACATTAACCCGTCAATCGTCAACAGTTAAACTATTGGTTAATAAAAATCAATAAATTCTATCTGGTTTCTACATATTTAAGTTATGTAGATTAAATATTGTATACAATTAGTCCCAGTTATTAAAAATGACTACTTTTTCAGCTGATGTGTTGGTTTGATTTTAATTCTAATCAACCTCTAAATAGACTATTTTACTTGGTGCCTTAAATAATAAAACAATTGTTTTCGTTATAAAGACAATTTTATAGTAAAATGCAACACACTCATACAGAAATGACAAATGCTTTCAAGGAATTTTTTATATCTAAATAGATATGTTATATTAATCTAGGTTCACTTTATTTCTTCCATTAAATAGACCAACGTTTGAACAAAATTAAATAATTCGATTATTACTCACCAATTATGATTTTAATGTTAGTAATTTTTCGTAATTATTATAATATATATTATTATTATAAATGTACTTATTGATTTTTTATTTGATTGTTACACCATATAAATTAAAAGTTATACTTTTCAAAATTAAAACTTCTTTCTACTTTTATAATCCATTATTATTAATTTGTATTAGAAAACAAAAAACAAGACGGTGTCTTATTAAAAAAGCAAAAATGTACTTTTACAATAATATGCCATTAATCGATAGTGTGATGCGTACTCAATACAAATGTATGCATTTTATTCTACAATTTTTTTGCTACATTTTATTGATTAGTTTATGAAATGTGTGACACTTGCAAATGCTAAATTAATGCACTTTAAAAGTTCAGCTCAATCGATTAGTGATGGATTTCCACTATTTAACATATCTATTAAAAACTAGCAGAAAATTATGTTTAAACGTAGATTGAGCGTAGCATGTTGTGAAGGCATTGGAGTACAATATTAACAGATTTGTTTATGTAAAAACTGCATATTGATGTAGAAACGATTATTATACATGGAGCAATAAGATAACAGTAACAACAAAAGGAACAACAAAATTCTATAACTTACAAAGAACACAAGCCATCAAAATGATTCCTGGTGTTTAAACAGTTTGAAAGCTGTTTGTTTTATTTCACAGGTCATTTATTTCTATTAAACCTTCTCCAATGGTTTTAGCCAAATACTTTGTGATTTACCAATCTTTCTTTAGCCATCATTAATTGTTTATTCTAAAACAGTTCTCGTTGCTTTTTTAGACAATAATCGTAAAATTTGTCAAATCAATTTTCTATTTTTAACAGAAGATTGAGCTTTATTTAGTTTTTAATTAATCTTGTCATCTGTGTTGTGTTATCACTTTTTGGTAAATTATTTTTGAATGGTGAACTAATATTGTTTCTGTGGCAATATAGATGTATTTTACAAAATTCAGGTTCCTAACCTTTTACTCGTAACCTCCTCCTTCATCTGTGCTTAAGACTACTAGAATGAATCATTTTAATTTTCTTTTGAGAGAGATAAAACCATAAAAAGTTGTCATTTTTATATTTTTATTAATTGAAAATGCTGCTAATATAAAAGTAGAAAAATAAGAATTGACGTTAAAACAAGTTTTTAAAAAGTAACGACAATATAATGTAAATATGTTGTATTCATTTGGCTACAGACAAAACTTTGAATCTACGCATCAGTATTCCCTTTATTAAAAATAATTATTTTTATAACTTGTCCATGTAACTAGCACAAATGTAAACCAATGGATAAACATATTTTGCATATTTTCTACAATTGTTTAATTAGAATGTAATTTATATTTCCATTTAATAAAAAATAATTGTGTTAATAAATAGATTATTGGCAACATATTTTTTTATATTTCGTGTCAATGGTTGAATTGAAACTCTACCGTAGCTGGCTTTTTTAAATCGGGTTGATCAAGGAGAAGGGTTTGAAGGCAATAATTATACCCTCGTCATTATAAATCATTAATAATGCTACAAAAACGCCATTCTATCAAAATGTAACATAAAAATAGCCATTTAATGACATTTGAATAGATATGTTTAATAGTTTACATTTAACGCACAATTATATGAAACAATATTGTCTTGTCCACGTTTTCCAAAAAAGTAACCATTTTAAAACAAGCATGCTTAGCTTCCATTATACAAGTATAAATACATTTAAACTATTTATACTTGTTACTCTATCCATTTCTCAACTGTTTAGGTAAATATTTTTTAAATGACTAAATCTAAAAAAACAAAAAGTATATTTTGGAAAAAATAAAAATTATTATTATTAATATTATAAAGTCATATGTTGTGTTATCTAGTAACTTACAAAATCAATATCATTATTATAGTTTTTAATATGAATTATTGATTAAAGGAGGACGAACGTTGGTTAAAAAGTTTCCAATTTTATTTCCCGCTGGATAATAAAAGCAAACTACAATGCATTGATCTGAATTAGGCGAAAGTGCAAATCCAACACCCAGTTCTCGCGTTCCATTCCACACCAGCTGTGTAAAGTGTCCTAAACAATATTGTTGAAAAATATCAACTACTTGTAAGTAGTATAAATCATATATATAAATACTTATTTATTAAAAATTTAATTTATTTTTATTATTATTATTATTAATAAAAACTAATATTATTAATAATATTTTTGTTACTTACCTACGTAACTTGCACAAATGTAATCCAAAGAAAAATCATAAATTTTGCTTTCTTTATACCACTTTTCAATCAGAACTTGACCTTAACAGTATTTAACAAATAAATTTATTTTAAATAATCAAATTATTGGTAATATATGTGCTGTTACAAATAATTTAAATATAACCGAACCGTACTATATAGGCTATTAAGGCTGGCAATATGCAAGGACCTATATGGTAAAGTCCTAGTAAAAGGGTTCTCTCACTTGCTAAACCGGTAGTAACGTAGCAGCATTTGAGAACACTGGGCAATTAGAATTGATCAGATTTACTATAAATAATAAATTTACAGGTCGAAGGTCATCCACCCGTACCTCAGTGGTTTAAGGCGCTGGCTTGACACCAGATAGGGCGTGGGTTCAAGTTCATGTGTGTGTAAAACTGAAAGGTATGCGCTGCTGATGGTTCCAAATAAGGATAAAACAGCTGTACAGTGCTCCTGGTTAACTGGAAAACCTAGTAAATTTATTATTCAAGTGAATCTGACGATATTAATATAACATTTTAAAAGTAATTTAATCTACGTATATTTTATTACATTAAAAAAAATATACTATTAATAACATGAATAATAATAATCATAATAATAATCATAATAATAGTAATAATAATAATAGTAATAATAATAATAATAATAATAACAATAATAATAGTAATAATAACAAAAATAATAGTAATAATAATAATAATAATAATAATAATAACACTAATAATGATAATAATATTAATCATAATAATAATAATAATAACAATAATAATAATAATAATAGTAATATTAGTAATAATAATAATATTAGTAGTCATAATAATAATAATAATAATAATAATAATAATAGTAATAATAAATAATAATAGTAATAATAATAATAATAGTAATAATAATAATAATATAATAATAATAATAATAATACTAATAATAATAATAATAAATAATAATAATAATAATAATAACACTAATAATGATAATAATATTAATCATAATAATAATAATAGCAATAAAAATAATAATAATAATAGTAATATTACTAATAAATAATAATAGTATAATAATAATAATAATAATAATAGTAATAATAATAATAATAACACTAATAATGATAATAATATTAATTATAATTATAGAAATAATAATAATAATGATAATAATATTAATCATAATAATAGAAATAACACTAATAATGATAATAATATTAATCATAATAATAGAAATAACACTAATAATGATAATAATATTGATCATACTAATAGAAATAACACTAATAATGATAATAATATTGATCATACTAATAGAAATAACACTAATAATGATAATAATATTGATCATAATAATAGAAATAACACTAATAATGATAATAATATTGATCATACTAATAGAAATAACACTAATAATGATAATAATATTGATCATACTAATAGAAATAACACTAATAATGATAATAATATTAATCATAATAATAGAAATAACACTAATAATGATAATAATATTGATCATAATAATAGAAATAACACTAATAATGATAATAATTGTGATCATACAAAGTAATAGAAATAACACTAATAATGATAATAATATTAATCATAATAATAGAAATAACACTAATAATGATAATAATATTAATCATAATAATAGAAAATAACACTAATAATGATAATAATATTGATCATACTTAATAGAAATAACACTAATAATGATAATAATATTGATCATACTAATAGAAATAACACTAATAATGATAATAATATTGATCATAATAATAGAAATAACACTAACAATAATAATAATATTGATCATACTAATAGAAATAACACTAAATAATGATAATAATATTAATCATAATAATAGAAATAACACTAATAATGATAATAATATTGATCATAATAATAGAAATAACACTAATAATGTGTGTTGGAGTGGTCTATCGGTACAGCGTTCAAAAGTGGACCTCAGTGGCACATGTTCAAATCCAACCACCGGCACTAAAATGCAGGCCTACGTGCAGCTTTGCTGAAATGTCCACTACTAAAAGATGTTTCTTGTAAAACATTCAAAGTAATAAATATAAAATAAATTTAAAAAATTAAAATTAAAATATTAATAATAAAGATACTAATAACAATAATATTAATAATTATTATTATAGTAATTATTATTATTATTATTATTATTATTATTATTATTATTATTATATGAATAATAATAATTATTATTATAATAATTCTTAATATTTTTATTGTGATGGTAATAATAACAATAGTAATAGCAATAATAAAAACATTAACAATAATAATAGTAATAATAATAATAATAATATTAATAATAATAATAATATTATTAATAATAATAGTGATGGTAATAGTAATAATAGCAATAATAATAATAGTAATAGTAAGAATAATAATAATCATAATCATAATAACAATTATTGTAATCATATCATAATAACAATAATAATAATAATAATGTTAATTATAATAACAATAATATTAATAATAATAGTAATAGTATTATTATTATTATTATTATTATTATTATTATTATTATTATTGTTACTGTTATAATAGCTACTCTAACCCGAAATTTTTCTTCCGACCGTATTTCGCAAAGAAACATTTTCGCCCAAATATTGTCCCAAATATTTCCAATTGCTGTAACTCAACTCATCCGAGTTTGTCAAATATTCTGTCCACATTTGTGCCATTAAATCCAAATTCTTTAATACAACATTGTTTATATAGTTTAGTTATAATTGAAAAACGTGATAACATAAATGTAGGCTTTATTTACAAAATACTGCGCGACATTTGTTACAATGTCTGTATATGTATGTGTGTGTGTGTGTGCAAAATAGAATAACGTTGTTTAGTGCTATATATTTAAAAGATTTTAAGTTAGGTGCATGTATATGCTATTTATGCATTTTTGATATTTTTTGAGGTTTACAAATATTCATACGTATTTGACAAATTACTGTATAGATATACTTCTAATGTGGTTTCAAATTCAAACAAGAATCCATGTTGGATGACAGTAACCCCATTTAAATTCATAATTACCTAGTTTTACATTTAAAATTCCAACTATTACCACCACTACCATTCCGATATTATTTTATTTTAATTTATAATAAAATTGATTACATTTCATATAGCATTTAAACGAACGGTCGTGTGTACGTGTGTCTGGTCAAAGACTAATAACAACATCTGACTGCTTAAAAATAAAGATAGATAACCTTGTAATCTGATTGGTCTATCAAATATGACTATCCAAAATGGCCGCTAAAATTGCACACATTAGAACAATTTACTGATTAACGTAATCATTGTGTTTATCATTTTTATTTATTTTTATTTCAGGTAACTTGTGTTTTGTAAAAACAATTTTTAGCAATTTGACGTGTGAATAAGCTTAGGACCAACTGTAACACAAGCAAAACTGATGACAACAGCCTGTTAGAAGGCTCATCTCGCCAAAATGGAATAACACAAACTTTACTGTAATTATTCTAAACCTGACAAATACCAAAAAAATAAAGCTATTTTTATACATATATCAGAACTGTATTTAATTATTATTTGTTATTTTAAAGAGGTGTTTTGTAACACTCAAAATTACCTTGTTTCGCTTTAAAGCGGGCGCACCGTGTCGTTTACGATACCAATTATGTGTATGGCACACTTCGCAGCGGAAAGCTTCCAAATCAAACTAATAAAATTTAAATAATTTCAATTTGTACACGTTTTTAGTTTCCAATTTATGGAAAATTAAAAAATTAAAGTTTTTAAAAATATTACAATGATTTTCGGTTAAATTAAATTTCTATTAATTGGCAATATTTAACGCGAAAACAACTCCACTTAGAGAAGAACAAAAATCAATCAACCTTGAATAAAGTAGAGACGTTTAAGCCCACAGTTTGTGATCTGCACTTTGTAAAACTACCTCTGTATTGCTACATAAACAATGAAAAGAAGCTATTCCAAAAGAAGAAGGGCAAAAGAAGGGATAGTATGACTCACATAACAAAGTTGAGTAAAAGCTGATGAAAGCTCAATCTTTGATTGACAAAAGAAATTACTTAGTCAAGTTTTACGTTTGCCTTTCAAACGACCATCAAGAACAGTTCTGGAATAAATAATTGACAATTGCAAAATAAAGGTTCTGGTAAATACCATTTGGAAAGATCTAATTAAAATATTTCATAAAGGATCAAACAAATATTTTTGGCACCATGTTCAACTCCCATGTTCTTCTTAAATTAGAAAACTTTGTTGTTGATTTTTTAATTATTTTCACTACTTTAAACATTTAACGAGAAACGCATCTTTTAGCAGTGGACATTTTAGCAAAGTCGAATGCGGACCGACCTTTACTGCCGGTAGCGGGATTCGAACTCATGACCACCCGGGTTCGAGTTGAGTGTTGTACCGCTTAAGAACCTCGTTTGTTACTGCTATTTTGTTGTTCTATATTTAATGTAAAGAAAGTGTGTTTTATAACAATAATAGTAACAAGTATACCCTTAGTTTTTAAGTTATTTGTTTACTTAATCTAAATAGTCGAAAAACATTTCGCTACATTACTGTATAGTTAATTCAATATAATGATGTAAGTTATTGTATTGCAACTGGTCTAAAGTATGGAATAAATTAGGAAAATAGGTGAAGCGCATAGTTAGCTTTTAAAAAGTAACTAGAGCAGGTCATTCCAACAAACAATACCAACACCAACAACAAAGTGAAAGCATATTTCCGATGACAAGATTGATTAACCAGGATCTTTAAATCCAAATATGCAGGGTACATGTATAAATGATAATCTGGTTCTTTTACCTTTTTATAGTTACTAGTTAATAAAATGTCTTTCAATGACTTTCCATAATTTAAGGTTTTTTTTCTTTTAAAAGAAATATTTATTACAATCTAAACATTTTAGCGCGGTCAAATTAGAGTTTCCATTTGGTATTAATAATTCAACATGTGCAACAATTGTTGCTATCTGTTTTGTGTTTTATGTTCTTTGAAAAAAGTAATTTTACAATGTACAACCATCACAACAAATACCGCAAAAAAGTGATAATTTAATTAAAACATCTTTAGCTATCACATAATATGCCAAAAACCGTCATTTTAATTATAAAATACACCAAATTATATAATAATTAAAACACGAGTATATTTTTATAGATATATGTTGTAACTAATAAAAAAATTACATAAATTATTAACTGGCTCATAATATAAGATTGAGTAAAATTATCAACATAAAATAAAACGTCAAAAATTTTTACAAAATGCAAGACGTATCTAATTTTTAGAGTTACTAGATTGTATTATGTATAATTTACTACAAAATATAAAATAATAAATGTAATGGGTAGTTTTTTTTAACTACTCGACTTAGGTGTTTTAGTGTGCTCTTGTTTAACATGCTGATATAGTTTTATGTAATCTAAATTTTAACAAATAATTTTTTTGATTTAAATATGCCTATACATGTTAAGTTTTATTATACAAAAAACAAAATAAATATGATTAATATTAGAACTATTAAATACCGATTTTATATTTTTATTTATTTTATTTTATTTATGTTTGCTACTTTGAATGTTTTACGAGAAACATTTTTCAGCAATGGACAATTGGCGAATCCAAACATGGGTCCGCATTTTAGTGCCAGTGGTGGGATTCGAACCCATATCCACCGAGGTCCGAATTCGAGCGCTGTACCGCTAGACCACCCCGGCATTTCAAATATATTATTATTATTATTATTATTTTAGCTCCATACTGTGTTTAAATTAAGATTTTTATGTAAATAAATTAAATTTAAATACAATTAAAATTAATTTTGTAAGATTATAACACATATTTTTGTTTTTATTAACAATTGTGACCGTGGCATAAGTAAATTACATTTTAGCTTTAAAAATATTGTAATATCTTACCATAAAAATTTTACTGTTTAAATTGATTAATACAATTTTTTTAAATAAGAGTTATTTAGTACTTTTATAAAACCAATATAATAACTGTCCCTAAATGTTTATTTTCAAAATTAAAATTTTGAATTCGCACAAAATATTTTAAAGACACTAACTTATTTTAATTTGCAATATATTAATTCTTTTAAGTCAGTGTTTTATGGTCTACAATTAAAATTAATTAATATTAAATAATTGTTTTATTTTACTATTATACATTATACTTCTGGTGCTTTCTTTTTGTAATAAAAAATCAACTAAACTTTTTATGATTAGAACGTTTGAACATATTTATTTTGCTTTTAGATACCAAATACCTAAATACGTAATAATTATATTTTATAACTTAAAAAACTAATATAATTTATTGTTTTTAAGTTCCACAATATTTTTTAACAAACGAAAAATAAGTTTTTAATATTTTTAAGAAAATACCTCAAATATTATTGAAAACATAAATGTAATTTTTAAATCGGTTTAACAAAATATACTGCATTTTTAGTTTAAATTTTTATGAAAATATTAACTTTCCACTTAAATTTATTAACAAATTAATATGTTTAAATAAAAACCGAAGCAACAGTTTGAAACCTGGTTACAAGGTAAAATCGTATTTGCAATTTAAATATATATATATCAATGGAAACCATTTTGAAATAATTAATATATTTTAAAAATTATATATTAAAAAAATTATTATTAAAAAATATTTTTTTAACATAAATCAATTTTTATTATAAGGTAACAACAACATTAAATTTTGTGTTATACAAACATGAACTTAGAGAATTAAAATATCTTTTTAATTGACGATTTTAAGCATATTAAATAATAACTTATTATTAATTATAAAAAAGCGTAATTTGCGTTTAGTAATTCCGTTTTAATAAAAGTAGCTTTTCAAATATACTTTTTATACTGACTTACCGTTTTAAATAAGCATTTCTAAGTGTATTCACTTAGAAATAAAACATCTATTAATTAATTTACAGTATTTTTAGTTCTATATATTTATTTTTACAAAAAATAATTGGATATAACAAATTAATTCAAGTTGATTTTTTTATAGGCTTTTACGTTAATTGTTGTGATGATTGTATGACACTATATTAAATCAGTTTACAAAAGATTTTTTTACAAGACTTACTTTTTTATCCAAAATTGGTTTTAAGCAAACTGGTACGATAAATGAAATAAAAATTTGTATTTTAAAAAATTTTAAACAAATGTACATTTTGTTAAATAAAAAATTAATACAGTAAATATACTTTACGCAACTGAACTATTTAAAATTCTATAATTTTAATTATGTTAAAATTTATATGAAAAGCTCCAAGTGGAACGAATCATTCACTTGTTAGTGAGCGGTAGTAATGGGCAGCGTTTGAGGACACCGAGCAATGTAGGTGAAAAATTTACAAGGTTATTTAAATCGGGTTTAAATTCGGGTTGACACCAGATAGAAATTTGTCTAAAACTTAAAAGGTAGGCATGCGCCGCTAATTATCTTAAACAGCTGTACAATGTTTGTACTCAAATCAAAACAATTATAATACACGACTTTTAAACAATTTTAAATAAATTTATAATTTTTACATTTCAAACTAAACGGCTTGAAAAAGGTGGAGCGCAAAGTTAGCAATCTGACGTTTTCGAAAAGTAATAACAATAAGATGCCATTGAATAATACTAAGGTAACAAAATGAAAACAATTTATCATGACGGACCTAAGTGCAAAAACCAAAAAAAATCTCAATTTTTAATGTGCAGAGTTTTTTGATGCTACAAATTTAAAGTGGAATCACATTACAAATATAAAAAATAATAAAGGTACTTGTTTGAAAAACAGTATTACTGTGATGTTTGCATGAATTGTGTAATACTATATTGTGTTAAAGTGAAGTTCCTGATCCTAACGGTTGCAGACGTTAGAAATGCCCATTTAGTGTGCAGTTGCAGATAAATCCACTTTTAAAATTAGAAACCAAACTGCAGAGTAACAAAAATCACCATTTTTGCTACTTGGAATATCTTACAAATAGCCTGTTTTTTGGCAAATAAATATTTTAGCAAAGCCGACCGCGGGACCGCACTTAGTGGGACGGTGGTAAAATTGGAACCCCGGTAGCCATTCAAGTTTAAGTCGGGCACAGTACCGCTGAACCACCCCACCATATTTGTTTTTATCAATTAAAAATTCAATAAATCTATTAAAATAATTTAAATAAATCTACTTACCTTGATCAGGCAAACACTGTAATTGCAAGAAGAATTATACGAGTTATTAAGTATTTTATTTTAATATACAAACTGCAAAAAAGTAGAAATGATAATAAAATATAACATTTAAAAAAATTAAGTTATTTACTGTAATTTGATGACCAGTATCAAGGTCATAATACGTATTTATATCGTAATATTTATGAACAAATTTAAATTTTGCATCTTTGCACCGAAATTTATCGTGAATTAAGACAATTTTTTGCTTTAAAATTGTATTTTCTAGTACTTGATTCGACTGACTAATATAAGTATGAATGTCGTTTTCAAAATTATCTTTTTCACTTGTACCTAATTGTTTGATGTTATGACCAAATTCATTTTTGTCTTGAAGCTTTTTGTTTTTCAAAAATAAATTTTTAAAATTCGCATTTATTTCCAATTTGTTTATTTTTGATTTTATGAATGATTCTGTAAAATATAATGCAAAATAAAATAATTAACCTTTCGGTTATTTTATTTATTTATTAGTACTACTATGAATCATTTTAAGTAGTGCATATTACCGTTAGTTGAAGATTTATAGATTAGAGGCTTGGGTACATTTTCGATCCATTCGTTTTTGTAATTTCCTGCCGGATAATATCGACCCACAATGTAAATATGTTGTCCATTGTGACTGTAACTCATTCCAAAGCCGGCGTATTTTGTCGATTTCCAAATAACTTGTGAAAAATGGCCTTGGTTTTCAAAAATAAAAAACGTTCGAGTTTTTAAAACTTTGACTATTAAAAATTTTAGTTATTTCTATGCTTTTGTACTTTTTATTGTATATGTAATTGTTTTTTTCTTTAATTAATTATAAAAATTGTTTTATAAACCACGTTTAAAATGCACACATTGATTAATCTGCTGTTTTTATCGTTACCATTATTTTCTTTAATCAGATGGTAATTAAACACATTATTTATTAACCAATAAAACTTGACTTCAAATTAGATAAACATTAATGTTGTATTTTTATTCAATATGTAACAAAGGCGAGTAAATTACAAGACCCAAAACTGGATGTGCAGAAATTTAGCTTTGACTATCAGCCCGCTAAATGCGAGCCTTCGTCTAAAATTTAGCCAATTTGTCCACGAATGCGCTTCAAATATAAGTTAACTGATTAATTGACTACTGCTCCTACTGATTTTTTATAACCGATTTTTTCAAGATGCACACGAACTCTACAAATGCTGTTATATAAATTACAGAAAAACTAATAATTATAATATTAATAATAGTAATAGTAATAATAATATTATCATTATTAATACAATAATAATATTATTAATAGCAATAATAATCATAAAAACAGTAAAAATACAAATAATAATAATAATATTAATAATAATAATAGTAATAATAATTATTATTATATTAATAGCACTAATGATAATAATATTATTAATAGTAATAATAGTAATAACAATAATAATCATAAAAATAACAAAAACACCAATAATAATAATAATATTAATAATAATAATAATAATAATAATAATAGTAATAATAGTAATAATAATAATAATAGTAATAATAACAATAATAATAATAGTAATATTAATAGCAGTAATAACATTAATATTAATAATAATAATAATAATAATAATAATAATAATAATTAACAGTGTTTTTACTGAGCTAAAAGCACTCGTTTAGTGTTCACTATAGAATTTAAAACTTGCCACATTCTACTTGATTTTCCAATTCGAAATTGTATTTTTCGATTTCCTTGTACCACATTTGTGTAACTTGTTTACCTTATTATGGAGAAAAATATATCATTATTATTATTAGTATTATTAAAATTATTATTATTACTAAAATTATCATTATTAATCGTAAAAACTTTCTAAATATTTGCAACTATATTTTTAACTAAAATAAACAAATTTCAAGTTTTTCTTTGAATCAGGAAAGCCAAATTTATTAATTTTTATTATACCACTAGATATGTTAAGAATTTGAATGAATTTTAAGAAATGTTCTCATTTTGAGCACTTGTTTGCTATAATAAACAGAAATTAAAATAATAGTTATTGTTATTATTATTTATTTATTTTTATTTTTATAGAGTAATTAAAAATGCACGTGCATGTTGACAATTTATAAAAAATCAATAAAAATGTTTTTCTTATTTATCGTTTTACAGTTTTGTTAATGTCGTTCATAAACCGACAAATTATATTGCTCTACTAGAAATTGATTGTTCCATACGTTTGGCGAATATAAAAATGGTTGACCAGTACATTGTTCTATTTAAACAGGGGTGCACATAAGTTCAAGTGCACCACCGCTAGCACCAAATTAGGGACTGGTATCAACTTTACTAAAATGTCCATTTGCTAAAAAGCACGTTTGCCTCGAAGCATTGTGAACAGCAACAGTAATAATAATAAGAAGAAGAAGAAGAAGGAAGAAGAAGAGATAATCATACTACCAATTAAATAAAATTAATATAATTTACCTGAAATTTGTGTCATATTTCTATTCCACTTTAATATAACCACATTTTCTCCAAAATTGTGTAATTGTTCGAATACAGCGACATTTGACTCAGCCATTTGTGCAGAATACAATTGAGCAGTTTTTGCCAGGTTTTCGTCAAATTCCAAAGGCGGACATCCGTGCAAATTGCGCAATCTAACACATCGAAACAAGTAATATTTGTAGCAAAAATTCTACCCCCCCCTAGTAGCGCTAAATTCCTATTGGTTTCTTATCGATGTTCATTTGTCAACCGCGGTAGCCTAATAGTACAGCGTTCAATTCCAACTTGCATGAACATCAAGTTTATGTACTACCACTGGTAATAGGTCAGGACCCACGTTTGAGTTTTTTAAACATCCAATTAGTTACTAAATAAATTATTTATTTATACAGTTTATTAGAAAATGTATTTTTTAATAAACATACAGACAACTGCTCACATTCAGTAAATAAGTCTCAAAACTCAAACCCATGCTTTCCAAACTACTACTCTGGTGTCTACGTTGATTTTCGCAATCTAATCAATTGCGGAAAGTTTTGTGTTCTAATTTTCGTAAACAAATTTAACTTTCTAGTTTTATTACAATCCTTTTATTGTAATTAGTAACTTAATTATTGACATAACTGCGTTACAATTTTTTCTCTTTTTTCCCGAAACTTAGGATTAGAAATAAAACGATGTAACCAGAAGCTGGATAAAAGAGCAGAGATTGTTGCAAGAAAGATAAACACTAAAACCAATAATCAAATAAAAGAAACATAATTAAATTTTATAAAAACAGGAAAAAGTTGAAAAGGAAGAAAATTTTACTTTTTTTGTCTGTTTTCAATTTTTTCCTGGTTGTTCATTTTATTTTTACTTTATTTGTTTTTGCATTGAGGTATTTTTACTGTAAAAGTGTATTGTGTAAATTGTTCTTTCTATTGTTCTTACATAGCAATTTTGGTTACATTTTTTAGTGTTTCTCCTTCTGTATTGCATTTTTTCTTTTTTTTCAGTTCTTCTCTTTTTTAATAATTCAATTTTTTCTATTTGGTTTTTTTATTAAACTAATTTTAAACATTTTGGTTGTTTAATAGTTTTAGCCTCCTTTTTATTACCCAATGCTCGTCCTGCTGCAAACCTTTCACTTTGAATCAGGTTTAAAACTTGTTTCATTTCTGATTTTTTTAGGAGTTTTTTTATTAATTTTTAATAGTTTTTATTTAATTTTGATTAGACTGTTGTTGCTTAAATAATTAACCGAAAAAGCACTTGTTAGAAAGAAGATATTTACAAGACTTAAACGAATAATGATATACTAATATTAACAGTAATAATAATTAAAAAATAAGAATACTATTCATAATTATTATATATATATATATATATATAAACCAATCTAGCCAGTCCCAAGTCTGGATGAATTAGCAGGTTTTAAATGCAAAATTATAAACCTCATGTTTTTTAATAAACCATATTACTACAAAAACAATAGAAAAATGCCATTCCGGCAAACAACGGATAGCACAGGATTTGGCGAAAGCCAGAAAAAATCCTTAATTGTTGACTTGCAGAATCGTCTAGTGGTACAGCGCTCGAATTCGGAACTTGGCGGGCATCGAAGTTCGAATCCCACCACCTGCCCACTAAAATGCGGGCCCACGTTTGGCTTTGCTAAAATGTCCACTACTAAAAGATGTTTCTCGTAAAACCTTCAAATTAGTAAACATAAAATAATAAAATTAACTTAAAAATAAGTAAATATCCTACATTAATAGCTTTAAAAAATAATTAATTATGGCAGAAAAGGGCTGAAAAAACTTGACCAACAATCATTTGGTAAAATTTTATTTATTTTTGTTATTTTGATTGTTTCACAAAAATAAACATTTTTTAACTAACAAACCTTTTAGAAAAAATGGACTCCCACTTAGTGCCAGTAACGGGATTTAAACTCCTATTCTCACTCAGATCCAAATCTACTTAAAGTAAATAAATGTCTTAATAAAAATCAAACAAAACTGTTGGCCAAATGTTCGAACATATAGATTCATTTTGTTGCTCTATGGTTTTTTTAATTAGGGATCTGGGTTGTTGTTTTTGCTGTTACTATTATCTTGTTAACCGATTAAAATTTTTTGGTAATTTTGATGCTTTATAAACGATTATTAATTGCACTATATTTTTTTATAAATTTATTATTTTCTTAAGGAAAAATGGATTTTAAATATTGTTTTATTAAAAAATACGTTAGAAATAATTGTAAATTGCACGGTTAAATATTTATACACTACGTAATACATTTTTGTAAATAAACCTTATCTTTTATAGCATGGTAAACCATTTTTATGCATCCCAAAATTTTTACACATTGTTATTTCATTATATAATATTAGCGAAACCTTTATAAACGCTGATACCAACCTTAAATTAACTAATTTTCTTTTTTTTAATTATACAAATTGAATATTTTTAAATATTAATACTAAATTAAACAAACATTAAAATGTTATTTTTGTAATTATAAAATTAGTATTTTGTTTACTAGTTTAAAACTAGTTTTAAACTTATTGAACTATTAAAAACACATGCTTATTTTAAGTGTTTATTTTAAAATTATATGC
>JAKXYG010001284.1:47500-82500 GCA_025895645.1 Cardicola forsteri
TTATATTACTGGAAACATGCTTTCTAGCAAATTTGAGCGAATCTGGTCTGAATTGAGTACCGCGAGATGGGATCAAACCCATTTTAAATCGAGCGCTCTGCTGTTATACACAATAACTTATTTTTCATGTATTTCTGGTGAAGCTAATTAAAATTTTGTTATCTGTTTTTTAAAATCTTTACATGATGTTTGGTAACTCGGCTTATTTCGCAAAGCAATAAAACCAAAAAAACGTGCATATCGGAGGCTAAAACTAAAAAGGGATACGTGTGAAAACCAATAATTAAACACGGTCAATTGAATTAATCTTGGTTTTTTTGTCTTTAACGAAGAAAAACAATAATAATAATAATAATAATAATAATAATAATAATAATAATAATAATAACCGCAAAAATAATAGTAATAAAATGATTGGTAGTAATAATAATCATAATCATAATGGTAATCATAATTATAATGATGAAAACAATAATAATAAAATTAACAGTAATAAAATTAATGACTATAATAGTATTTACAGTAATTATTAAAATAATGATTACAATATAAACAATTTTTATTGTAATAATAATCGTTATATATATATATATATATATATATATATATATAATACAAAACCCTTTTGCTTTAAAAATAAGCATGGGGCAATATATATATATAAAACCCTTTTGCTTTAAAAATAAGCATGGGGCAATAAGACAACAATTACAGCAAAACAACAACAACAAAGTCTTGCTGACATTAAAGATTCTGCAAATCGAAGATTGACCTTCCTTTCAGCTTTTACTTAACCCTGTTATCTGTGTAACTCTGTCATCTAAATGAATGCAAATACTTCTTTGCAATTGTTTGCCGGAATGGCGTCCTCTTGATTGTTTCCGTAGCAGATTGCTAACCTTGCGCTCTAACCCTCCTCCTTTATCCAGGCTTGGGGTTAGCTAAATTAAATCATTTCTAATCCAAACTAGGCGGAGTTGATAATAACATTAACAATGTAATTAATAGTAATAATGAGAAATATCATTGATAATACTCTGTTTTGTTGTCGATATATATATATATATATATAGTTCATTCCAGTTGGTTACAAGGCCATCTGTTCATTATTTTGCTCTTTGTACAGCACATTAAACTATCAATTACCATGATTACATAGACGTAACAAATATTCTAATAGATGTTTTTTGTAAAACATTCAAAGTTGTAAAAATGACCGAATCGTGCATTTTTATGGTAAAAAGTCCTGATAGAAGTAATTATTCACTTGCTTGCTAGCGGTAGCAACGTTTGAGAACACTTGGTAATTAGCATTAATTACCTGCAGCTAAGTAATTAAGGCACTGGCCTGATACCATATAGGACGTGGATTTAACTTTGTGTATGTCAGACTTGATAGTATGCACAATTTATAATTCTAAGTAAGGATGTGAAAAAGCTGTACAGTGCTCCTAATTAACTAATTTTTTAAAAAGATCTTATTACTCAAATTTTCACAATATACAAAATGCACTCAAATCCAACCGCGCTAAAAATGTACAGACTTGAACAAAAGTAAACACTCTGCTTTTTTAAATTAATTATTTATATTTAATATTGTTTAAAAAATAGATACATATTTTGTATTGATAATCGCAACAACAAAAGAACAATCTAATTTAATTTTAACTCTAAAAATGCTGTTTTAAAATCTATTTAAACCTTACTTTGTTGTCTCTAATTTCTAAATTAAATTAGAGCAGAACATTGCTATTCAATTTTCTTTTTTTTTTGTTTTTTTTTTGTTTTTAGACACATTTAATCCAATTAGTTCAATCAATTTGAAACGTTACTTATTATTTCCAAAACTGTTTGTGACACTTATCCATTTTCTCTCCCTTCCTTCTCTCCCAACCTATGTTATGCAATGAAATAATTTTGGCTAATACGTTTTTCTGTGCAACACGTTTTGTCGAAGTTATTATAGTCAACTGGAAATCCAAAATTTTAATTAGATTTACTATACATAATAAATTTAAAAAGTCATTTAACCAAGTTCATATGTGGGAAAGACATAAAAAGTATGTAATCCAGATGTACAGCGCTCCTGGTTGACTGAAACCAAGTTGATTAATTATTTAAGTAATTCTATCAATTCTATTATTTCATTCTTGAAAACTCGTTAATAATTCCATATTTCTGTTAAACTTAGAAAAAAATAAATTATTGACAAATATATATTTTAATGAAGAAAAAAGGTAAAAACTCTGTCTCCTAATTATAGAAAATGGTTTTGGTTCATTCTTGCGTTACATCCTTTGAGTTATGTAAGCAACTCGAAAACATATTTTTACCGAAATCAAATCATGCTTGTTAGAAGCGTTAGTTGTGTATAAGTACTATTGAGGACAACGTTATTGTTATCTGATATTTGAAAAGTTATTCCAGTTATTTACTTTATTTATATATATATATATATATATATATATATATATATATATATGTGTGTGTGTGTGTGTTTCAGCAATCAATGTTTTGCATAAACAAAGTTGAACTTCCTTTATTTAAGTTTTACTTAACCCCATTATTATTATTATTATTATTAAAATCGTGTTTTTAATTGTTTAAGACGTAATTATATTTAATTAAAAGCTTCTTTGTTGTCAATTTAAGAAAAAATTGTTTTTCTTCTATTTTAAAGTTAATTTATTTGTAAATTATTCAGTTTAAATTTTTAAAAATATGTTAAATGACGAATAAACATGAATATTATTTTCATAACAAAACAACAAAAAACAATTTAAATTAAATAAATAATTTAGAAAAGATTTTTTTATTAGAAAAATATTTTCAAAAATACAAAAACCGATAAACAACTTTTTTCCGTTTTCAAAATTGATTAAATCGATTTAAAAACAACAAAAACCGTTTATTAAAAGAAGAATTGTCAAAATCAGTCAATCAATAGTCAGTGTACCTCGTTTACATAACTGTTTTATTTATTTTTGGAATTATTATATTAGAATTGTCAGATTTACTTGAATAATAAATTTACTAGGTTTTTAAGTCAATCAGGAGCACTCTACAACTGTCTCATCCTTACTTGGAATCATCAGTAGCGCATGACTTTCAAGTTTTATACACACACACACACATATGAACTCGAACCCACGCCCTATTTGGTGTCAGGCCAGTGCCGTAAAACACTGAGCTACAAGTAGATGACCTTGGATTTGTAAAATTATTATTTATAGTGAATCCAATAAATTCTAATTGCCCAGTGTCCTCAAATGCTGCTACGTTACTACCGGTTTAGCAAGTGAGAGAACCCTTTCATTTATTGTTGCAAATCATTTTTCGACATAATTACTAATAATTAATTTTACTACAAATAATAAATGTACAAAGTTTGTTATTATTTTTTTACTACAAAACCCTTGTGCTTTAAAATAAGCATGAGGCAACATATGATAACCGTAACAGTAAAAACAACAACGAAATGATTCCATGTGTTGAAACATTATGCCAACAATTTTGTTTAATTCTATGAGACTTTTATTTTAATTAAATCTTTCCAAATAATTTTTAGCCAGGTGTACTGTGATTTATCCCCAACTTTCCTTCGTTATTATCAATTGTCCATTCCAAAACCGTCTTTGCTGATCTTTCGGGCGATAAACGTAGAATTTGATCAAATAATCTTTTTTGTTCTATTGTAATAAAGTCATGTAGTAAACGAAAGTTAATTTTACTCATGATCTCATTATTTGCAATGTGATTGCGCAATGTAATTTTTAAAATACTTTTAAGACATCGGCAATAAAAAACATGTATTCCACCCTTTTTGTTCATTCCAAAAACATTCTTGTAGGCTTTTTAGGAGAAAAGAATTTGACTAAGTAATTTTATTTGTCTAATTGTATTAACGTTATGTAGAGAATTGTAGCGGTGACAATTGACAAAATAAACTGAAACCCAAAATAATAAACAATATTATTTCATTTTATTACAAAAATAAAATTTAATTTCTGGAAACACTATTCTTGAAATGTTGACATTTTTGTTTGAATGTATCAGTAAAACATATTGGCGCAAATGGCTAAATAAACAACCGTTCCCACGCTATTGATAACTCCCATTCCTCCTCCAATTTTTAGTCTCCATTTTGGTTCCTGATATTTTCCGTAGTACAATTTTCTAAATTTGGTAATAAACGTTCCCAGTTCGGTTTTTGCGTTCTTATTCATTACTCACGCAATCAGTATAGACGTAAGATATTGGGAAAAGTTACAACTTGACCCAATTGACGCAACCTTCTACCGCAAGCAACGTCGCTTGTACAAATCGCCCCGTTGTCCAAATCTAGCAAAAGCAGCTACGTAGTCTTTTTGAAGTCAGTTGAGCTTATTGCTTAAAAGTTTACATTAACTAACTTTGGCTTAGTGGTCAATGTTTTTGGTTTGAAACCTGCGAATTTCAGTCTATATTGATGTAACATGACAAGGATAATTAAAGTATACCTTAATTAACTCAAATTGAACATATTTATTGTATAGTAAATCTGAAATTACTGCTTTAACAATTGTAATAGTAATTATTTTTTAATTGCAATTTCATTTCAATATACTAACTACTTTTTTTACCGTGAGTAGACAATAAAAAGCTGATTTTCTATTGGCTGTTGTCATTTCATCGACGCCCACCTACTGAAAATCAATACATTCACAGTGAAACTATTTCTATTGGTCGAAATGATGACTATAAAGTTATATAATCCAAAGTTATGTGATGAACAGCATTTACCCTTGAATCTACAGACCGAAGTCTTATTTATCGAACCATTTTTTGTAGGAAAAAGGGGTTTAATGTAAACAATGAAATTAAACGTTATTCATTAAATGATTCATTCATTAATATGGTCAAATCCCTCAGCCTTTGCGTACATCATTGTGTACTTAACGCTGTTTACAAAATGTCATTAGGAAAAAATTGAATCTGCTGTTTTTACGCTCCACTCCAATTCTAACTGCTGATCATTTCTTTCGATTGTATTAAAGGACTGTTTATTGTTACTAAACTCGGTTGGTTTTTCCAAGGTTTTGTATTTGTTCAAGATCAGGTGTTTAGTTTGTTAATTATTATT
This sequence comes from Cardicola forsteri, assembly GCA_025895645.1. Lineage (NCBI taxonomy): Eukaryota > Metazoa > Platyhelminthes > Trematoda > Strigeidida > Aporocotylidae > Cardicola > Cardicola forsteri. The sequence goes on from JAKXYG010001284.1 coordinate 52,623, forward strand.
ATTATTATTATTATTATTATTATTATTATTATTATTATTATTACTATTATTATTATTATTATTACTATTATTATTATTACTATTATTACTACTATTATTATTATTATTACTATTATTATTATTATTATTATTATTATTATTATTATTATTACAATTATTATTATTATTACTATTATTTTTATTATTATTACTATTATTATTATTATTACCATTATTATTATTATTACTATTATTATTATTATTATTATTATTATTATTATTATTATTATTATTATTATTACTATTATTATTATTACTATTATTATTATTATTACTATTATTATTATTACTATTATTATCATTATTACTATTATTATTATTATTATTATTATTATTATTACTATTATTATTATTACTATTATTATTATTATTACTATTATTATTATTATTATTACTATTATTTATTATTACTATTATTATTATTACTTATTACTATTATTATTATTATTATTATTATTATTACTATTATTATTATTACTATTATTATTATTACTATTATTATTATTACTATTATTATTATTATTATTATTATTATTATTATTATAAAACCTTTTGCTTTAGAAATAAGCATGGGGCAATAGACAACAATTATAGCAAAACAACAACAACAAAGTCCCATAATTTAAAAAAACATGAAACAACAAACGTTTTCCATTCAATCGAACATTTTACCAAACGTTTTGTTTAATCCTCTATAGAACATTCACTTTAATTAGGTCTTTCCGAATAATTTTGAGTTAATTATTCTGTGGTCTACTCTCAACTTTTCTTTTACTATTTTCAATCGTTCATTCCAAAACCGCTCTTGCTGGTTTTTTGAGCGGTAAACAAACAATTTTAATTAACAATCATAATAAGATTACAAATAAATAATAATAATTTGCAGGTCCTCGAATGGCTGGGCTACACTAAATTACCATGACTACTACATGCGTAATATATTCTTTATTTACCAATATTATCTTATTTGCTCCTATATATTTATAAATTATATAAATATTATTTCATTTTTTGATGTAATGCATAGTAAGAAGGCGTTTTGACAGAACCATGCTTTTATTATTATTATTATTATTATTATTATTATTATTAAAATCTAATAATGGAATTAATTCATCATTTGTATCTAATTCATTTTATTGAAAATATAAACAAAAAACAACATTCTAAACGCAAATCACATTATTATTATTATTATTATTATTATTATTATTATTATTATTATTATTATTATTATTATTATTATTATGTGCCTTAAAATCAATTTTACTGTTACTACTTCTATCATTTGATACAAGAATCCCATCGTTGATAAAACTAATGCTGTACAACTGATGCTGTACTGATGTTGTACAACTACTAATTGCAGCAACATTGTGTCAACAGTTGGTCTACATTAGTAATTATTAACAACAGTAATAGTAATAGTAATTATTATAACATTAATAATTATTATTATTACTATTATTATTATTACTACAACCATTTTAAAAATTAATGCAAAAAATTACAAAAGCATTAAATCTAAATTAATTTGTTATGTCCAATTGTTTTTCGTAAAAATAAATATTGAAAATTAAAAATAATGTCAAGTACTTAATAGTTCCTTTATATATACTTGTAAATATCTATTTAAAAAGGCTGAGTCGGCCAAAATGGCATATTTTAAAAACTACTTTTATATAAACGTGGATAATAAGTTGAAGTGACATAATTTTTATAATAATTAGCCTATTATTATTTTTTGTGCTTAATTTTATTAAAAATGAACAATAACTAATCCTTCAAATTAATGTCAAACGCACATTCAAATCTGCCTTGATTGTGATGTTTTAGTAATTATCAAAATAAACATTTAATTGTTTTAATCTATATAAATAAAAATAATTAAAAAAAAATTTTTTTTTATTTTAATAAAAATTTTAAAACAAATCGAATAATTCATTATTTACGTTCAACCTTGAGATTCTGCTTATCCGCTAATTTTGCTTTCTGATTGCATCGTTTGTGAAATGTTTTCATCTTGTTGAAAATGAATATTGTGTCATTAAAGAATTAAAAAATAATGAATTTTCACTCAAAAAATTGGCATATTTATACAGAGTTAACCTTTCAACAATATATCGGATTATTAACGATTAAAAACCACGAAATTATGATAATATTGGAAGAAAACGTGTAACGACTACTACATATAATCAGAAAATCGTATAGAATTAGAAAATTATAATAAACCTATTTTAGAAACAAAAAGAAATAGTTTGAACAATTTTACTTATTCCACAATAAAAAACAGAGCAATTGAATCTGGTTCAACTCTTTAATTACCAAAGGTTAAGCCATTTATTACTAAAAAAGAAAAGGATAATAGGTTAGCCTTTTGTAAACTATGGAGTAAATAACACATTTGTTATTGGCGTTCCGTATACTTTGCCGATAAAACATTAATTCGGAATAAACCATTTGGCTTTAAAAACGAAGTGTTGTGTGGGTTAAGTTTTCAAAAACATTTACTCCCGGTTGTTAAAAAGAAAGCCCATCTTCTACGAGTAATGTGTTGGTTTGGTATTAAGTATAATCAACCTATTAAATAAAAAATTATATCTGGTACCTTAAATAATGAAAAAATTGTTTCAGTTATGAAGGATGTTTTTATTATGAAATGCAGCACACTTGTACGGGGGTTACTATTGTTTTTCAGGACAATGTTCCATATCATACGTCCAAAAAAGTAACGTTATATTTATCTAAGTTTACTATATTTGCTTTATATTTACATTTAGACAGTAAAGGGGTTAAAATCGAGAAAATTATCTTTTATTCAATTGCTACCTAACAGCCCGAATATCAATGTCATTAAAATTTTTTTCTGTATGTTGAAGCGCAATATCAACAAGCATACTGAAATTGAGAATTTATGTAAACGCATTCAGTTTGTTGTTTAATATAAGATAAAACAAGAATATATCAACACTCTCATCAACAGTATTCCAAAACGCCTAGATCAGATTGTTCAAAATAAAGGCGATCACATAGATTATTGAATTTTTTGAACTTTCTAATGTTTTTCATCATTTGGTAACTAAAAAATTGCATGTAATCTGTATTTTGATTAATAGTTGACGTTATAAATTATGTTAATTATTTTACTCTATATTCGATTTTGCACCAGTTGATATTTTATACAATTTTTTACCTACAATAAATTTCTATATATAATTATAGTATTTTTTCAATTATTATATAGTATTGTATATTTTATAATCGAAGTGACGTTACTCTTGTATGCTATTTACTTGCTAGAAAGGTTTTAGTTAAATAATCACTTTTTTGTAGTAATTGTTGTAAGAGTCGTATTATTATAACAATAATAATTATTATAATGATTATTATTATTATTATTATTATTATTATTATTATTATTTACAGTAAATTTAATTAATACTACTTGCTCAGTAACTCTAAATTCTGTGTACTCAATAAACGAAACAATAATTTTGAAATAAAAATTAATTGCAGGGATTGTCCAGTACGTTAATTTCAGTACCAAACGTAACTGTTTGAGACATATTAACACACAAAAGTATTGGAAAGCGATATCTGCAGACTCTCAACTAAGAAAATATTAGCAACAAAGTTACTTTTTATATAAGCATTCGTTTTTAAACACCGTTTGTTATTGCAACCATGTTTTGAGCAAATTTCTATTTAAAATAGGGAGAAAAACAAAACAATATATCTGTCTTTACTTTATCAAACCATATTGTTCCAGGCATACCAGAAATTGTTTCGCCCAATTTGTTAAATTTTTTACTGAGCTGCAACATTTATTTATTAACTTCGTTGGGCGTAAGTTCAAGTGTTACCACTGGCAGTAATAAAAGAGACTTATTTTCTGCTTAAGTTGATTTTAAACTACATTAAAATTAACTATAATTTTTTTAACGTTTAAAGTGTTGTTTTTAGATACATTTTTAAAAGAAAAATTAATTCTGATATTAAATTTTAATAATAACAACCTGAATCTATCAATACAAATTTTCATTATCTATTGCACGAAAAAAGAGTAATAAATATATAAACATAATTAAAATTATATGTTTATAAAATTGCTAAATATATGCATCATTAAATAAACTGATAAAGGCAAATGAAAATAAACTATGTGTGTAGTCATAGTAAATTAGAGTAGCGCAGCCATTCGGGAACCGAACAAAAAGTTGACACATTTTCAACCGCTGTCTGTTGGTATAACCTTGAGCTCTGAATGATTTGTCAAGCAAGCACTTGTTCAATAAAGTTTGAGTTGAAGAGTGTAAAATTTATTAAAAATCTGTCCGTAGTCTTTCAACTAATTATTACTTTTTACATATTGATTATACTGTCTACTTATAAATAGGTTAGTAGTAGTATGCAGTCATAAAAATAATTCCACCACTGTCAAAAATGCTTTGGGATGCTAATGATTTTGAGGATTTAAGTAATGCTTAATTAGTTTTAATTTACAACTGTAGTAATATTTGTGGTGCATCTATCAGGATGCTCTTAGGCATCTAGACTAATAACAGCAGGGTCCAAATGCACAGCGGAATAACTGGGCTTCCGCTACGGCGGGTGGGTGCGAGCATACACCCAGGATACTTAAAAGGTATCTAAAGGTATACGTATATCATATGTAGCCCTTGGGCTAAAGAAGATAACTTTTATAAAAAATCAGGCGGCCTCGTCAATCTTTGCGAACAGTGGCACCGTCACAAGGATGCCGTCTACCAGCCAAAAACTTTGTTATTCTTCTATGTTTGTGTTACGCCTATCAAATCATCGAAATCGATCGTTTATATGGCGTATAAATGTAAAAAATAAGAGGTAATCACATTACCAATCAAAGTGAATAAAAGTAATTTTTATATATTTCAATATATCTTATTTTAAATTAAATTTAATGACAATTTTAGTTGTTAATTTTTTGATAAAAACTTAATGAAATTTACTGAATATAAGCAAAGTGCTAAAATTATTACATTTTTTTTGAGCATTTTTAATTTCCATGTGATTATTTTATTGGCATTTTTTTATTCTTTAAATGTTTTTACTGTTATTATTTTTCTTAAAAAATGGATTTTGTAACGCAGTCCAGTGAAGGGTTGTAATCCATTGAACTTTTTTATCTCGATAAAACTTTACAAAGTTTTATAAAATTAAATTTTAAAATAAAAAAATTTTTGTTTTTTTTAAATAAATAAAAATGGTAATTGGTTTTATTTTTAAATTATTCGTTTCCAAATTCATCCTTGTATTTAAAAAATAATATTTTTTGTTTTTTAGTTATTAGCACCGTCAGTCAAATTTATTTCTAGGGCACTCTTTCCACCCATACTTTTTTGCACATCCTACCTTGAAACGCAATCGTATGCTTCTCTAAATGAACAAAAACTACATTACATTTTTTTGGTTTTTTCTAATCCATAATTTATGGCCACTTTTACTGCAGTCTTAAAAATATTCCATCTGTCTTCGTTGTTATTCTTCTATCACATAGTATGTTCGCCAGATATGCCATTGTGTCTGCGTTTTTTAAGCTATTTTTGCATTCAAATCTCGACTATTTTTTAGCAATAAACCCAAGTATTTAAACTTCCTCAATTTTAACAAATTTTTGGTGTTTTATTTCAATTTTGTTATTTTGTTTTGCAGTAGGAATATAAACTGTCTTTTCTTGTTAACTTTTAAACTTCGATTGTTTCCAACCCCTCTTGTTTTTTGCTGCATAGGACAGTGTTATCTGCAAATAACATACTCAGTGGTAATTCCATCTTAATGTCCTTTTTTAGTACATTAACAAGTAGATCAATAAAATATAAACTTAATGCTGACTTCTGATGTAAGCCAATCTTCAGTAGAAACTTGTTACTCTCCTCTACACTGGTACTCACTAACGCCTCTGCATTATTATGCATATTTTGTATAATTATTATTTCTAGGGCAGTGTTTTCTCATACTTTTTTACACTTTCTGCCTTGGAACCCGATTGTATACTTTTTCTGTTTCCTTCTGTATTTTTGCATAGCTGTTCTTCTCCAAAGTCTGTTTGCTTGCCAATTCCTCCATCAATACTTATCTCCCAAAGTTTTAAAGTATGTGACATAAGCTTTAGCATAATTTAAAAAGTAACGCATTTTTGTATTGTTTAGATTAAAGATTTTTTAAATAGCAAGAAATTGAGGTTTATTTAATTAATTGCATACAGCCCAAACCTCAGTGTAAACGAGAGGTAAATCGAATAAAAAATCAAGGCACACTCAAGGAAAAAATTGATTATGTATTAAAAAATTAAATTCCACAAGATTATATCAACAATTTGATTGATTCCTATTCAAAGCGTTTAAAAGAAGTTATAAAAAACCATGGCTATCCTTTGAATTACTAAATTTAGACAATTAGTGATATCTATTTTGTATATGTGTACATATTTTTTAATATAATTTATTTTTAAGCAAATAACGTAGTAATATTTTTGTTTTGCCGAAATGTGTAGATTCTGGGTTTTTAGTCTAAGCGAGAATTTGGTAATGCTATTTGTCAAAAAATTTTTTTTATTGTTTTAATTATTGGTATTACTAAAGTGATGTTTGATCGTTATTTCAGTAAAATGTTGATGTGCCTAATATGCTCAAGTGATGTGTGAGGAAAGTCAATTAATTTCAATGTGTTAATCTTGACAAATCCTATTTTAACCCCACTTTGTTCCATATCAAATGTAACGATTTAATTAGTTTTTAAATACCATAGTCTTCCAAGTATTCTGTCTCATCCTAGTGTATCACCATTCGTTTTTTTTCCACGTTTTTTATTACTAGATAGATGATGTGGCTCTGTTAAAAACAATAAATTTTAACAATCTTGTTGAATTTGACTAATATCAAAAAAACAAAATTAAAAAGAGATTAATTTAACTGTCTTGTTATTTGGAATATACTTAATGACAAGTATCGAACCCTAGATAAACAGCTTAACAAAAGCTGTCATAAAGATAAAAATGGTTGGTTAAAAAAACGGCGAATGCAAAAAAGCAGATACGGAAGCAGCAAAAAATGATTCCATAACTTTGTATAATATTGTGGAACAACTGACTGGAGTTGGAAAAAGTACCAATATTTTAATCAAAGGAAAATATGGGTTGCTTACTTCTAACAGATAACGAGTAATTATTCAGATTAGTAAAGCATTTTAAAGGAGTACTTAACTAGATTACGCCGAATACTCTTGTAAATCACACCAATAATTATTCCTACAGCAATATAGGGAAGTGAAACGTGGAAGCGAACAGACAAGATTGATATAATAATAAATATTTTTTATTGCCGGTGTCTTGGAAATATTTTGAAGATTACTTGGCGCAATCACATTTCAAACAATGAGATCAAAAAAAGAACGGACTTTCATTACAATTAGACAAAGAAAATTAGTTGGTAAAATTTTACGTTTACCGTCCGAAAGACTAGCAAGAACGATTTTGAAATGGACAATTGATGGTGGCAAAAGAAAGGTTGGGGTAGACCACAGAATACTGGACTATAAACTTCTATTGTTTATTTTTTTATTTTTTTAAGTCTCTAAATAAGTAATTTTCTTATTTTTTTAAAATAATCTTTATTGCCAAATAAAAATAATAGAAGACATAAACTGTGGGATGAATTCATTTCGTATGTTTTCGTCAGTCACAAACATAAAATGTTATTCTATATATACCAAAAGGGGAGTACAGATAATATTTAATTTATTACAATTCACGAGCATACACAAACACAAATATTACGACCAAGCTAAGTGACGAACTGTTTTTGGGCACACAACGTAGGTTTTAATGTGTGAATATAAATAGATTTGAGGATTTTCAACATTTTGAGAAGTAATTAACACTTTAAAACAATTTTTGAAGTTGATTTGATGTTTGATTTGCAGTAAATGGTGTAATATGGAGAAAGTACATGAGTGTTCACTTCCCTTTGACCTATTATTGGTCAAATTGGAAATGCCTTTTTTAGCCCAATTAGTTAAGCGATATATTATCCAACTACATATATTTGTCACCGCAACTGTAAGTAAACTGATAAATGCAGCGTGAGGCGGAAAAAGATGCTTCAACTGTTTTAATATTGGGCAAAGGGAAACCTTCAGTAGTAAACAGTATTTTTTGTTGCTGAAATATTTAGTATAAAGCATGCTATTCAGGAAACGGACATTTGGCGAAATTCAATAAGGGTTCGCAGTCAAACCCATATCTGTACATTTTGTTCCGCCATTTAAATTTGAACTGACATTTACTTTTGCCATATTTAAATAAAATATTGGCAATTTAATCACAGTAAAATCAATATTAAAAACAAAATTAGATCAATTTATTATTTATGACAGAACTCTTTTGTTTTAAAAGAGTGTAGCAACAAAATAACATTAATAGCAAAAACAATAACAGAGTTCCATAATTAAAAAACCATATGGGGAAACAAATTAAACATTTTCCCAAAATGTTTGTTACATCCCATTAAATACTTATTTCAATTAAACTAATTAGTGTTAAAAACGTAGTTATTAAACTAAAACATGTGTAGCAATCACATAACATACAACAAAGACATCACTTTAATTATAAAACGTACAATATTATGTAATAATTGAAATACAGTTAAAATTTTATAGATATATATTGTAACTAATAAAAAATATATAAAACATTAACTGACTCATATTCAATAAAATCAATATTGTTTTAAAAAATGAGATCCATTTATTATTTATAGCAAAACTCCTTTGCTTTTAAAGAAGCGTGTAGCAATAAGAGAGTTCCATAATAAAAAACATATTGGGGGTAACGAAATGATTTCATAGGTTTGAACATTTTACCCAAATGTTTGTTTGATTCCCCCCATAAGACATTCAATTTAATTAGATCTTTCCAAATGGTTTTAACCAAGTTTTTCGGAGTCTCTCCTCCAACTTTTCTTTTGCCATCGTTAATTGTTTCTGGACGGCAAACGTAAAATTTGACCAAATAATTTCAATTATCTAATTGAAAATTGAACATTTTTTCGACTTTCACTTCTTCATCGTTGTTTGTCAAAATGGCATCTTTTTATTATTTTTGTAGCAATATCTACATTGCTCAAACCCTCCTCCTTTATCTAAGCTTGAGACAGTTGAACTTGCCACCTGCCGTAATTATTAAATTGTATGTTTTTTCTATCTAAAACGCCCAAAGAAGTCTAAACCCTAGACAAACGTTTTACCAAATTTAACAGTGTCAAAGCCTGAAAACAAATTCTAAAGTTTAGTTCCATCTATTCATATTTAAATTTTCGCATTTCACAAAGGCTGGAAAATTTGTCAAAATATTAGTAATTTTAAACACTTGAGTAATATTTATAAAATTTCAATTTCTAATCGTGATAATAATTTCAATTTTGTACATCTCTGGACTGCCATGGATTAAGAGTTGAATGCACAGCGATATAACTGGATTTCCGGTTTAACAGATGAATGCCAACATGAACTTAAATATACTTATACTATTTAAACTCCACCTAGTTATAATCAAGAATAAATAAATGTAAGGCTGTATAAAAAGGAATGGTTTGTAGCAGGAATCCGGCAATAAAAATATGTACACCAAATTTATGTAATAATCATAATGATTCAAATTGATTTGATACAAAACCGAATAGAATAAGCTGCCCAGAAACATTTAGGAAAAAGCTGCAAAAAAAAGAATAAACGTACATACCGTTTGTCAGTCATACAGTTTATATCATTCTTACATCCGTTGCGTATAAAAAGTTTTTGTAGCATACTCACTTAGGACAAAAATGCTAATAATCTCCCGAGAATTTGAGTAATGCTTTTAAAATTTTGACTTTTAACGTTGGTGATTTCCTGACTGTTCCGTCTCCACGTTGTACATTCTGGACCACGTCCCCACAATCATCTAGACGAATAACAGCGGGGACCGAGTACACAGCGGTACAACTGGACTTACACCGAACTACATACACTCAAAATGCTTAAAAAGTATCTTAAAATAATTATTTACCAGTTAGGTTTGCGGATCAGCCGTCAACCGCCAATTTTCTTGAAGAAGGTCGTACCACTAATTCCTGTGAACACTGGCGTTGTCGCCAGGAAGCGATCTTTTAGCCTGGAAATGTTGTGCACATTTGAAACTAAGACGATTTGTCCATTCGTTTCCTACTGGACCAACGTAGACTGACTTTTACTTAACGAAACGGAATAAATTGTAAAATTTTTTGTTTTCAATTTCTGTCAACAAAGGTTTTATGCCAACATCTTGTAAAATTCCATTTTTAAATTATTTTTTTTCAACTAATTAATAATTCCTTCCTGATTTTCAGGAAATTAAAAATTTGAAATTTAAATCTATTGACAAGTTTATGTTTTATTTTTAAATTGGACTACAATACCAATATTTACATATTTTTTTGAATTTTTATTTTTTATTTTTAAAAGTGATTGAATTAAAATGTACATTAGCTATTTTCTGGGTTAAGTTTTTTCTGCTAAATGATTACCATACCTATTTTTTTATTAATGGGATTTTTAAGGGTTTTTATTTTATTTAGAATTGTCAAATTCAATTGAATATAAATCTAGTTGGTTTTTGAGTCAGCCAGAAGCACCGTACAGCTGTTCTACATCCTTACTTGGAATTATTGACAATGCATATTTTTAAGTTTTACACACACACACACACATGGATTTAAACGCACCTTCTATCTGGATTTAGGTCAGCGCCTTAGTCACTGAGCTACAAGTGGTTGTACTTGACCCTGAAAAATCTAATCAATACTAATTACCCAGTGTCCTCAAATGTTGTACCTTACCACCGCTAACAAGCATGTGAGTGAACACTTTTTCTAGGTCCTTGTATATTTCGAGGTTTAATGCTCTATATGGCACGGTCTGGTTAAGTTTATCAATGGGTTTTTATTTTATTTAGAATTGTCAAATTAGAATAAAACAGGATGAAACAGCTGTACAGTGCTTCTGATTGACTCAAACAAAGTGGATTTATTATTCTAATAAATTTGACACTTCTAATCCGACAATTCTAAATGCCCATTCTGTCTTGAGAATTTATTTATTTCATCTTTCGTATGAATAAATAACAAAAAAGGATTGGTGGTTAAAAGGACATTGGGCAGTACAAAAAATCCGAGCCGTAACTTTTCATCGGCTAGACTCAGGCGGTGGATATGGGTTCGAATCCCACCACCGGCACTAAAATGCGGGCCTACGTTTGGCTTTGCTAAAATGCCCACTGCTGAAAGATGTTTCTTGTAAAACATTTAAAGTAGCAAACATAAAATAAAAAAATTATAATAAATTAAAAAATATACAAAAAATATGGTAGGTATACGAATTTTTCTTTTAATAAAGGTAATTCTTTATGAGTAAGTTTATTTAAGTAGACACATTGATATTTTAATAAAATATTCCTTGGAAATTATCTAAACAGTATCAATAATTATAAATTATATAAAATATAATCTGTTTATAAATATGATTAATGCCAAATTCTAATTTCGATAAAAAACCTATAATTTAAACAATTTTGAAATTTTATTTAAATTGAATTATGTGCTTAAAAATTATTTTTTTTTATTTTAATCTAAATTAATTTGTTATTTCCGATTGTTTTTTTCTGTAAAAATAAATATTAAAAAATAAAAATAATGCAAAATACTTTACAGTTACTTTATATTTATTTTTAAATATTTATTTTTAAACGTCAAGTTAGTAAAAAAATCACATTTTTTTAAACAAATCCGAAGGTACAGCGGGCTCAACTTGGATTCCACTACCGAGCCTACAGTCGGCTTTGTCAAAATGTCCACTGCTGAAATATGCACGTTTCCGGGAAACATTCAAAGTAGCAAACATAAATAAAGTACAATAATAAACACGAAATTAGATCATTTTTCTTATAATTGGTCATTTATTAATTTGTGTGTTTAATTTAATCAAAAGAAAACCAGGTTTAATAGTTCAAATTTATGCTTATACTTATATTCAACTTTGATCTATTAATCGAAACTAAAATCTGATTACTTAAAAATGTATTTAAACAATGATTATTTTTGTTTTACTTTGCTAATAATATTTTAATTAATAATTTTATTTATTAGGAATTTAAAATAATGTTAGGTACTTAGTAGTTGATTTATATTTACTTAGAAATATTTGTTTGTAACTGATAAGACAGTGACTTAAAAGGATTAATATGTTGGATAATAAAATAGGTTGCTGTGTATAAACGTTTTTGTATAAACTTAAGATTTTGCAATTGGAACAGTATATATAAACACCAAATATTAAATTAGTTTTATAAAAAGTATTAAATAGTCCTTATATAAAAAATTATATCAATCAATTTAAACAGTGATATTTTTATAGTAGAATATATCAATATTTTTTAAGCTAAAATGTAATTTACATATGCCAGGGTTACAATTGTTTATAAAAATAATAATTTATATTGTTTTTACTTAATCAGTTTGTTATTTACATGTGACGTTGGCTAAGCACAAAAACTTAAATGACAGCAAATAACCACCCACAAACGTAATTGGCCAACTTTATCATACTTCAATTCTATTGGTTTATATTTTGTTATGTCCTACAAGATCTGAATGTGATTGGACAATTTTATCAAACTCAAATTCTATTGGTTTATATTGTAGTATAAATAATTGTCAATTGATTGTAAATTATTTGACAAACCCCAAAAAAATATTTATCTAAGTCACCTTTTTGTTAAAATTTAAATTATATAAAACTATATCAGCATTTTAATCAAAAAAATACCAAATCACTTAAGTCAAATGATTGCAAGCACAAGCCATCTCATTTATTATTTAATATTTTGTAGCAAATTATACATAAAACAATTCAGTAACCTTAAAAATTAGATACGTGTTGCATGTTTTTCAATATTCGACGTTATATTTTGTTGATAATTTTACTCAATCTTAGATTATGAGTCAGTTAATATTTTATAAAAAAATTTTATTAGTTACAATATATATCCATAAAATTATACTTGTATTTTAATTATTATATAATATTGTACATTTTATAATTAAAGTGCCGTCTTTTTTATATTATGTGATAGCTGGAAATGTTGAAATAATCATTTTTTGCGGTACATACAGATAGTGACAAGTGAATCCAATGTTGACCTACTATGATATTGAAATATATGTAGCACTTGTGACTTATCTTAATTCTTGATTATTTAAAAATACAGTACAAATTTGTATGCATATGTGTGAGTAATTATTTTATTTTAAAAATTATTACTTTTAAAAATAAAAGGAATATAAAATTGAAATGTACTTTTTAATAATTATTTTTGTAAATAAATTGCATATTTTAATATTTAATAAATTTTAACTAGAAAAAGTTAAAGTTTAGGCATCGCATTACCAGCGTATGTATCAAGGTTATATATTTCTAAAAAAATGTAGCGCATCAATCGAATCTTTATAATGTGTAAAAAAATTTGTTATTTTAAAAATATACATTAATTTATTTTACAAACAATTTTTTCAATTAATTGGAATGACATACGTTGCCTACTGTATATGAGAATTTAATTTAATTCGATTAAAATTTATTATATTATTTTTATTATTAATTTTTGTAATTATTTTACTTTACTCACATCCACGTTGCCTAATGTAAAATAACGTGTAAGAATTAATTTGCTATGCTGCTGTAATATTTATATTATAACATTATTAAACTACTTAATAATAATATAAGTAGTAATTTTATATATATTTATATATATACATTTTACAATGAATAATTTTAATATTTGTTTTTACATAAACAATGATAATAATAATAATAATAATAATAATAATAATAATAATAATAATAATAATAATAATAATAATAATAATAATAATAATATATTGCTTAAATGTTTTACGAGTAACAATTGTTTTAAATGGCCATTTTAGCAAAATCAAACGAGGGCCTACGTTTAGTGCTAAGAGTGGCACTTAAACCCACCTGGGATCGATTGTAGCGCTGTACACCTAAATCATCTCAGTAATAATAACAACCAAATGTAAATAAATATTAATTATTAAGTTTTGTTACACGTCTATTGATTAGTGTTTAAAACAGTACCTAGGTGTTTCGCAATCAATAGTCAAAAGGTTTTGTTTTGTTATCTCCGTTGACGTGACTTTGCTTGTTTCTAAAAAAACGTTAAATTTTACAAAATGTGTGCTAAACTTGAATGACATAATGTTTAACACAAATGAAACAACTGTACACTCAAATCAAATGAATGTATTATTCAAGTAAATCTGACAATTTTAATTTAGATTTAAATTATTCAACATATCCTATTAAAAATTCTATTATAACCAATATTTATTTATTTATGTTATTTATGCTTATTAATTTAAATGTTTAATAGGAAACATCTTTAAGCAGTGGACATTTCGGTAAAGCCGAACGTGGGCCCGCATGTTAGTGAGCCGGTGATGGAATTCGAACCTATGCCCACCGCGTTCATGTCAAGCGCTGTATCTCTAGACTGCCCCGGCACAAAAAAATGATTTTCAAGTTTGACCGAAAACCTTTTCAACAAATGAAGTCTTAAACGATAATCGACAATTAGTTTCGATGGAGGAAGTCAAATTCATGTTTATTTATCAAACATTTTAGTGTCTCAATTGAGGATAAATGATGCATTTTTTAATCTTTTTTAAAAACATAAAAATTTTAAACGTAATTTTGTTTTCCCGTTTTTGCAATCAATATTTTTGTTTAAAAAATACTGTTACAATGTTAATTATAATATTTAAATAACAGTTTATTTTCTTGTTAAATTGCATTAATCTATTTATTGATCTATATATATATATATATATATATATATATATATATATATATATATATATATATATTATATTGATGGTAAGAATATATTTTACGCTGAATGTATCTCTAGTGAGATATTAAAGCTTAATAATTATATATATATATATAATATCAATTTAAGAAAAATGTTTAAACTACTTAAAACAAATATTCAGTAGTGCGGTTTTTATTTGTAACTTTTTAAATAAATCTACATTTAATTAGTCTTTTTATATTTTTTAATATAAATTTTTATATTAATTTCTAATATTTGACATACTGTTTTAATGTATTATATATATATATATATATATATATATATATATAGTTTAGCTACTTAATACAATAAAACTGCTTTTATTATCAGTAAAAAGATAGATTACTGACGCCTCAAAACAAGTTACATAGGCATTTCAAATGTTGAAAAAATATTATTGCACATTTTCTTTTTAAATATTCTTATCAATAAATAATTAGCATTTTATTATTTCTAAATTAATAATCTATTGTTATTATATTTTCCGCGAATTATTTTAAATTCAAAAAAAACGGTTATTGACTTTTGTTTCTATTTATCAATTATTTAAACCAAAATGAAATAAATTCCAGACGGGCAAAATAAATTGGGGGTTTGTTATTCCAAAATTTAAATGGCAGGTGTCACTTTCAAGTAACGTTAAATAGGTGTGTAAATTAAAACAATATTAAGATTTAATGAACAAATTCACCTCAAGGTATAAATAACAAAAACAAAAAATTTTTGTTGCTTAATGAATTGGAAAGGGTGGAATAAATAAGAATAATATTTTTTAACTGTAATTTACAACAATAAAGAGTATGAGTTTATTATTATTATTATTATTATTGATAGAGAGAGAGGGACACGTGTTTTATTGTAAAACGTTAATTTTTTTTAATAATAATTTATCTTATCAACTCTATCCTATCTAGACACCGTGTGTTGACACGAATACGAAAAAGACGGAACACAAACCAATTTAATGCACTCTGAATAATTAAAGCCGTTTGATTTATCCATTCAACGGCTTTATTTTTTTTTTGCATATTTACATTTCTACACAATTCAAACCATTGATAGACCTCGGTGTTATTTACCTTCCTCTTCTTAGAATGTGGCTGTACCACTTCGATTATATTTCCCTAAATCTTTTTACAAGAAACTTCGGCGACTTTCATCTCTCCCCTCATATTTTGTCCAATTCTGT
Organism: Cardicola forsteri; assembly: GCA_025895645.1. NCBI lineage: Eukaryota > Metazoa > Platyhelminthes > Trematoda > Strigeidida > Aporocotylidae > Cardicola > Cardicola forsteri. The sequence goes on from JAKXYG010001284.1 coordinate 68,843, forward strand.
CAAAAACAAAACCACCAAATCATCTTCATTTCTACTGGGTTCATGTTTTACTCTTGTACTGTTAACCTACTATCATTCACCGTTCCCATTACTTCCATCCAGTTACATCATTCTGTTCAATAATGTAGTTTTCCAGTTTAATAAAATAAAACGGCATAATTTTTTATCAGTAACACATGTTACTAAAAAAATAAAACACCTTTTTTAATGTTGTTTATTAAATTAATTTTGTAAGTAATTAAATTCATCGAAGGTAACAAAATGTGAGTACAAAATACAACAATAAAGTTGGAATTCCAAACAAAAATAATAGAACTGTCACAAACATATAAAAAATCAGTATATATATACATTGAAATACATGATATAATTAACTTAACATTAATAACTACACATACACATACGCAACATGCATATGTTAAGTCCACGCTAAATTTAATGAAGTTACAAATTGTTTTTGTGCACACAAAATGGGTTTTAATGTGTGAATGTAAACAGATTCAAGTGTTTTTAACATATTAACAGTTTGAGAAGTATCAACACTTTAAAACAATCATTAAAGTTAACTTGGTGTTTTGTTTAAACCAAGTGACGTGATATTGACGAAGTGCACCAACGTTCATTTGAATTGGACTCTTTATCAATCCACTTGGGAATGTGTTTTTTTGACTGTTCAGATAAGCGACGAGTTGTTCGATCAATGTATTTGTCATCGCAACTGCAAGTGAACTGGTAGATACAGTGGGAGGTAGAGAACATTGCTTTAGTTCTTTTTACGTTGGGCAAAGGCAGACCTGTTGTGGTACATAGCATTCTCAATCGGGTCAATGAGTATGTCCTCTTAATCGCACTTTTAAGCCTAATATTTAGGAGGTTCATTACATCATCTCCTTTACGATGCAATTTTATAAAAATAGGCTTGTTTTTGTTTCCAACTTTTTCTTTAGCTGTGAGTGACTTTGAATAGAAATTGATAAAATTTTCAGAATATCCGTTATTAATTAGAGTTTATTTTGTCGCTTCTAATTCTTTATCAATAGTGTCACTTGAACATACTCTTTGTGCACGGTTAAACAATGTTTTAACTAGTGCACGTTTTTGTTGAATCGGTTGGAAACTTTTAAAATGGAGATATTGACCCATCCAGGTAGGCTTACGTTGAATCGACCCGTCATTTCTTGTTAGAATTAGCGGTCTAATTTTGTCGAATGAAAATTCTATATTTTGTCTTCTATTACAGCAATTTGATTCTGTCGACAGCTTTATTCTTTGATCAGCTTCTCCCCCCCCCATTTTTCTTTTATATCTACATTTTCACACAATCCAAACCATAATTTTTTAATCGACCTCAGTTTCCTTTACTCTCCATTACTTCTATTGTTAATATTCGCCTGGTTATATAGTTTTCTTCTCTACGTAAAATGTAGCTTTTTTCTTAAATCTTCTTATAAACTTTCAGCTTTCTAATCTGGACAATCCCAATAACTATTGAAAAAATTTTATTTTCAGGTTTTCAATCTATAAATTATGGATGGTTTCATTAAAATGTTGTCCTTACTGCTTTCATTCTATTACGCAATATTCCCGTTAATTTCTTCCAGTTATGCCAGTTAAATGTGAGAAACTCTGGTTCATTTACTTGAGTTTAAGTCGTTCTGTATTTTATCAAACGCTGACCAATACAAAGTCTTTTACGTTACTGTACTTCAATTATTTGGCAGTAAAGATTTTCTATATAAAAGTTTGAACTTTTGTATCACCAAAATTGTGCCATTTTCACTTCTTTGTTACAGTTTTAACGAAATGGCATTTATTGATTTTATTTTACCATTTTGAATGTTTCACGGAAAACATGCCTTCCAAAAGTGGACATTTAAGCAAAACCAAACGTGGACCCGCATTTAATGAGCCGGTGGTGGAATTTAAACGCCGCTGATGCACACTCAGGTCCATGTTGAGACTACTCGGACACACCTCTTTTTTCAACCGGACCTAGAATCAGTTAGAATTAATTCCATATTGAATAACGAACAAATATTTTAATTTGCATACTTTTTAGTATTATTCACACACACACACACTGTTAACAGTAGTGTATTTGGTTTTACAAAATTGATTGTTGACCCCACACCTTAACCATCTTTTTTTTATTAACGCATATTATACAAACTAGTTACAACAGTCTTTTTTATGTTTACTACTTTGAATATTTTACGGGAAACGCATGCCTTTTAGCAGTGGACATTTTAGCAAGGCCGAATGTGGGCCCGCATTTTTAGTGGACCGGTGGTGGGATTCGAACCCAAGTCCGCTAAACTGTGTTATAGTATTTAGAATATAAGTATATTTGATATAATCTTCTTCTTTTACAGATTTCTTTTTTTTACCAAGGGTCACTGTTTTGAATCAGTTTTGTTTACTGCTAAACGTCCTTGCTTCCGGAAACCCTCCTCCAGACTTAAGACTATCCAAATCGATAAATCGATAGGTAGAGTTAGGGTTATGACTATTTAATAATAATAATTTCCACTTTAAACATTTTACACAAAATATCTTTTAACAGCGGATATTTTGTCGAAACCAAACATTTAGTGTTTGTGGATTAAACTACTCCCAGTATAGCAAAAAATCTAAAAAGGGTTTAGTATAAAAACACTATCATGTCGTAAAATAAAGATTAAATTCCTTTTTTATCGCTCTGATTTCAGATTCTCGTCTAGAACTTTGCTGAAAATTCCATTTTTTTATGAAGACGTTGAATTTATTGCAAAAATGTATTATAATTTTATAGAATGCGCAATGCGGTGCCATTCGTCAATTAACATTCTTGTAAATAATTCATTTTTGCAAAAACATTTAATTCATTCCCATTTTCAGTGTGGCATTTAGACATGACATATTTAGAACATATGCACAACACAAATAGTTTATAAACTGTTCAAGGTCAATTTAAAAAATAAACATTTTTTGTGGTAAATTACATGACATTTTTTAACTAAATTCAGCGAAGCCGAACGAGGTAACAGTAATAATAATCATAATCATAATAATCATAATCATAATCATAATAATCATAATAATCATAATCATAATAATCATAATAATCATAATAATCATAATAAGCATAATAATCATAATCATAATAATAACAACAAAACCCTTTTGCTTTAAGAATAAACATGGGGCAATAAAACAACAATTACAGCAAAACAACAATGAAAAAGTCTTGTTGGCATTAAAGATTCTGCAAATCAAAGATTGCGCTTTCTTTCGGCTTTTACTCAATCTTGTTATCAGGTAACTTTGCCGGAAAAGCGTCATCTTTCATTCTTTCCGTAGCAGTGTAAATGTTTTAGAGGCCAGGTTGCCAACCTTGCGCTCAAATCCTCCTCCTTTATCCAGGCTTGGGACTGGCTAAATTGAATCATTTCTAATCCAAACTAGGCGGAGTTAATAATAATAGTCATAATAATAATAATAATAATAATAATAATAATAATAATAATAATAATAATAATAATAATAATAATAATAATAATAATAATAATAATAATAATAATAATAGTAATAATAATAATAATAATAATAATAATAATAATAATAATAATAATAATAATAATAATAATAATAATAATAATAATAATAATAATAATAATAATAATAATAATAATAATAATAAGAGCCAAGCAACTTTATTTATACAAATGCCCCCTCTCAAGTTCGCTTTCCTTGTGACAACTTTTGTTGTTGTTGAAGTAACTTATTTTAACTGTCGGGTCGGCAGTAATAGACTAATAACACTAGTAACAATAACTTGTTATTATTATTATCATTATTATTGTTATTACTATTATTATTATTATTATTACAAACCCTTTTGCTTTAAAAATAAGCACGGGGAACAAGATAATAGTAACAGCAAAAACACCAACAAAGTCCCATAATTTAAAGAGGGCAACAGAATGGTTCCATCTATTCGAACATTTTGCCAACGTTTTTGTTTGGTCCCACGTTTGCTGTAGTTTACCCTCCACCCTCCTCCAAAATCGTTCTGGCTGGTCTTTTGGGCCTCCTTTTTTTCTCAACCGGATTTAGGATTGTAACCACTTTCCGTGTAGTTAATTATGGATTAAATGGATGAATTCTTTTTCAAATAAAAACAACAATATAATACAAATTACTTTATCAAAACAAAGTCAAGCACCCTTGTTTTTTTGTTTTTTAATCACCAGATTGTACTCAAAAATCAGTTGTGGTTACTACCACACACACACTCATACACAATTCTTCCACTATTACAACTAAAACAATTACTTTTTTCGAGTAATACTATCTATTGCCACAATCGATATTATTTAACAGCTGTTCAGTAATAGACAAATGACACCCGCAATTCAGGTGTGTTGTATAATAATAGTAATAATAATAATAATAGAAATGTCGAAATTTCAAGTACTTTGCTTTGTTTTCAATGCTGAAGTTGGGAGACGAAAGGGAAGGGAGGAGAGGGAAGGCGAAACATTAATAGAGAAGCATTTGTACCGAATTTTCAGTTCTACCATGTGCTTGTATAAAACACACACACACACACACACAAAGAAAACTGATTGATGTAGGATGAAATGTGTTGGGATGTAGTTTTCTGCCAATTTTAAACTTTGTCACCTGCGTTTGAGTTGACAATAGCGCACGACGATACTCATTTTGCTCATAATGTGTTTGTTTGTTTGGTTGGTTGATTGAACGGATGATAAAACAAAAGTAAATGTGTGTTTGTTCAAATAATACTAACAATAACAATAGTATTAAAATAATAATTATAATAATAACAATGGTAATCATAGTAATAATGTTATTATTATAAATAATAATAGTAATAATAGTAATCGTAATCATATTAATTATATTAATAATCATTATAAAAAAATAATAATGGTAATAATAGTAGTAATAGTAATAATATTAATAATAATAATAATAATAATGGTAACAATATTAATAATAGTAATCATTATAACAACAATAATATTGATAATAAAAATAATAGTAATAATAGTAATAATAGTAATCGGTGTAATCATAGTAATAATAGTAATAGTAATAACAATAATAATAATAATAATAATAATAATAATAATAATAGTAGTAGTAGTAGTAGTAATAATAATAACAATAATAATAATAGTAATAATAATATTAATAATAATAATAGGAATCTTAGTAATAATAGTAATAATAATAGTAATTATAGTAATTATAGTAATTATAGTAATTATAGTAATAATAATAATAATAATAATAGTAACAATAATAATAGTAACAATAATAATTGTAGTTATCACAGTAGTAATAGTAATAAAATTAATAGTACTAATAACAGTAATAATAACATTAATAATCTGTTTGGAAATACAATATTTTATTTTTTAGCATGCAAACAGACAAACTGTTTTTCCAACCACTTTGTTTTAAATAATAGCTAAATTGAAAAGGCTTTTTAAACGTATGAAGCGAGACATAAAATAGAGTATGTGGACCAAAGTACATCCAGATTGAGAACCTTTTATTGTGTCCACAGTTATACTCAAAAATGTGGGATAATTGAAATTTGCCAGTACTCAACTTGCTCCTCTCTAATCTATTACTTATAGTACAGCATCATTAAGCATTAAAAACTTATCAATTGTAAATACATTCCACTTAGATTTTGAATATGAAAAGGCAAATAATCAGCAGTTATTATTATTATTATTGTTATGGGTGTATTATTATTATTATCACTATTTATCAATGGGTTTTTAAGGAATTATTTGTTTTAGAAATGTTATATTAGTACTGCCAGATTTACTTAAATAATAATTTTACAAATCAAAGGTCATCCACCCGTAGCTCAGTGCTTTACGGCGCTGGCCTGATACCAGATAAGGCGTGGTTTCAAGTTCATGTGTGTGTAAAACTTGAAAGGGATGCGCTGATGATGATTCCAAATAAGGATGAAACAGCTGTTCTGTACTCCTGGTTGACTTAAAAACCTAGTAAATTTATTATCGCTACTGTTAATATTATTATTCTTATTATCACCATTGTTAATATTATTATTATTATTATTATTATTATTTTATTACTATTATTATTATTAATATTGTTAATATTATTTTTTAAATTATTATTATTACTATTATTACTACTATTATTATTATCACTATTGTAAATATTATTATTATTATTATTAATAATATTGATAATACTATTATTTTTTTAAATTATTATTATTGTTATTATTATTATTATTACCGTTATCGTCATTATTATTATTGTTTTTATCATTGTTGTTACTATTATTATAATTTTTTACTGAAACGATTCAATAAAACGGACATTATGATGTTCTTAGGCAAAAATCCATTCACATCTAATTTTTAAAAATTGTATTGGCCTATTCAACACATTACCATAGTAGTAATACAAATATGTAATAATCTTTTTGACAATAGGCTCTGTTATTACACAGATTAGTTACTACTGCAAATTGTTCCAATATTTGGGTGATTATTATGTTCAAAAAATAGCCAATGTCAAGACAGAGAGAGAAAGAGAAAATACATCTTTATTTTCCTTGACTTCCAAACCGACCAATCAAAACACACACAAAGTAATCAAAACGAAAAAACAATTTTTTCTAACCACCGCGTAGGCGGACGTATTTTCTAAGTTTTGATTGGTTTATTCACTGTATGGAGGCAATAGAGCCTATTGGTTGACGTGGTCCAGACTTGGATGGACTGGTCAAATTGAAAATGGACACAGATTGTTTATTTTGGATGGACACATGTTTTGAAAAGTCAAAATGACCCCGAGAAAGAAGGGGTTTTGACATAAAGGGGGACACATTTGCTGGCTACTATTATCACTACTATTTTTATTATTATTATTATTATTCGGATAGTAGAATAAAGTAGGAACAGTGGTAACGCAGCAGTAACGCAATGGCATACGATTTATCGGTGACAGGCAATGCTCTCAACTTGACGAGTTATGCAGAATTTAGTAAGTAATTATGAAATAAAATTGCATTCCGTTTTGCTTGAGGTCGTGAACAGCAGTCCAGCGATGGACAGTTTGACTCTATTTAATAATTTTTGCGGTTGTTGAAGCCACAACTTATATTTTAGAAAAGATAACATAATGTGTATTATACTTTCAAAATGAACGCATTTTCAGTTGTATAAAGTGTAAAATCTTTGACTAAAATAAACGTAACATTTATACAATTGTCTCCAGACAGTACAATCCCTAATAGAATTGTAATTTTTTCTTGAAATTATTTAAAATTATAATGTAAATCGGTTGAGAAATAAAAATTAACTATGTAGTGCAAAATTGAATTCCACAAGGTGGGGACCAGTGCATTAAGCGCTTTGAGGAACTTCTAAAAAGCAGAGAATCATACCCAAAACATATTTAATAATAAAAATTTAGCTTTACCAACTAATTGCCATGTTTTTCAATTTTCTTAAAATGTTAATATTCTTGTTTTTTATGATGATATTGGTATAAAATATTTTACTCATACTGTTAAGATAATGTTTAACGAATATCTTAGTACAATTTCGATGTGCTTTATATAATTAAATAGTGTCACAAAAATGAATTATATTGTATTGATTTTATATATATATATATATATATATATATATATATATATATATATATATATATATATGTATATATTTATATAATATTACATTTGTATTCTGTTTATGAGTTTTGGAAATTGTTAATTTTTCATTAAAATTTATTAAATGAACATTCTAACAGTATTATTTTAATTATAATAAGATCTATGTTTTTTTTCAAGTATACATATGAAAATCACTCTATCAAATGTATATTTTATGTTTAAAAAAACAGTTGTAGATTAATCAAGTCTTTTTATTAAATATCAAAAATCCTTTCTTACACGTTTGCAAAAGTGTTTATTTTCTGTTGAGCACCTCCTCAATCCAATCAAATCTTTTAAAAAGTTTTTAGCTAATTTTTTGGTCATCTATCTAATCGATTTTTGACTACCTTCCATTTTCCCTTTTTGCTAGTCTATTACAAAAGGTGGTCGAGCGGTACATCGCCCACTAAATGCGGACTTACGCGTTCGGCTTCGCTAAAATGTCCACTGTTGAACGATGCGTTGCTAGTCAAAACATTAAAAATAGTTTAAAAAATTTCAAATTAAAAACAAGGTTAACGCGACCAATTAATTTTCCTAGTTTAAATGTAGCAATGTCATAATATTTTCATTGTTTACTTGAAAACTCTTTCGCATTGAAGAATCAAAGTAAGATTGTCCTACATGATTGAAAATTAAATTTTCGTTTTTGAAAATCTTGCATATAAAAAATTGACATTTGATTAGGATTTCGCCGATTTATGTTACTTTCGCATCTTTGTCGTAGTTCAATAAGACGATGTCCTCGTATTGTTTCTTCGGTCAACATCAATTGATTTTGTACAGACACCAGGTTGCTAACCTTGTGCTCAAAACTTCCTCTTTTCTCAACCGAACTTGGGACCAACTGCGATAAATAAGTTAATGTAAATAATAGTTCAGTTTTATCCTTCATTTTGCCAGGCAATCTTCAATTGACAATTGAAAAAAAAACAATTTAATTTCAACTCTGTTAAAAGATCAGTTAATCATTGCAAAAGATAGATGGATGTTTTTACTCACATAATGGATTGATTAGTGAACGAAATTACTCTAATATAACAACAAAGGCATCTCTTTATTAATTCCAAGTTTGCAAAGCATCGCGAATAATCTCTTTCCATTGTTTACGGCACCGGCATATCAGTCCAATGAATGTGCCATTCTTTCCAGGATAAAGTGCCAGCCAAAATCGCCACAAACAGCATCCATCCAAGCACGTTTTTGACCACCTCTTCTTCCTGTCGGTATTTTGACAATACGTGAGATTGCACAGGATTTCTACAAAAAACGTGCGCAAACCAGCACAATCTTCATTGTAGCGATATCAATGAAGGAAGATTGTGAAATTAGAAGTCGTCTCGAATTTGGCAGTCGTTAACGCGCCATTGCTTCCATTGCCTGTCTGTCCATCGATCCACGTGTTATCGATTTGTATTCATCAGCCGATTCGGGATGAACTAATGGTGGTAGTCGTAGTGCTAACGCTATTGCAACAATGCTTCCGTTACCAATTCAAAGATAATGTTGAATTTCAATCGTGTTGCGATATTTACCATATACAGACTACCTGTTTTAATTAGGTGACGCAATGCGTTTTCTATCGTTAAGCTGTAGGTTTCAATCAATTTAAATGATTGTTGCTAGTGGCATTCGAAACTATTATCTATACAGGTTCGAGTCTTACACGCTGTTCTACTCTATCTGTCGATTATCCGCCCCAAAAGTTTGTTCAGGATGCTTTTGGTAAAAACGTAGTAATGCTTAGGTACATAAGACAATGATTTTCTATTCATGTTCCAACTATTTAATCTTCAATCAAAACTACCGTGTCATTGATCAACCTTGACTCCTCATTACTGATACGTATGCTTCCATGTGGCAATTAATATTGGCAACGGTTTGGTATAAGGGGAACATAATTCCTGATGCACCACGTGGAGGACGAACAGTTAGGAATATCGCCATTAAGGAGAAATTGAAACTTTATAAGCATTACGCAGCATCCTCGTAGATCATTAACATCCCAAAAACAATAAATATAATAAAATTCACCTTTACAAAGTATGTATTTGAAAAACGTATTTCAAATCAACCGAAATTTCATTCTAACAAATTCACCTTAATTCAAACAAATATCAAATACATTCGCTATATCTAATATTAACTCAGTTTCGATTGGTACACGGGCTATTTAAATCTATTAAAACAATGGTAAACTTACTATTATTATTATTATTAATATTAATATTACTATTATTATTATTATTATTATCATTATTATTACTATTATTATTATTACTATTATTACTATTATTACTATTATTACTATTATTACTATTATTACTATTATTACTATTATTACTATTATTACTATTATTACTATTATTACTATTATTACTATTATTACTATTATTACTATTATTACTATTATTACTATTATTACTATTATTACTATTATTACTATTATTACTATTATTACTATTATTACTATTATTACTATTATTACTATTATTACTATTATTACTATTATTACTATTATTACTATTATTATTATTATTTCTATTACTATTAATATTATTATTATTATTATTATTATTGCTTAAATGCTTCCCAAAAACATTTTTCAGTTGGTGGACGTTTCAGCGAAGCCAAACGAGAGTGCGCATTTCATGTCAATGGTGGCACTCGAACCCGGTGGCCGCCCACAGAATGTTTTGATAAAAAATTAAAGCTTTTTATTTCGCATTCTTAAAGCATGTTCCAACAACAATACTCTTTATCAACCATAAGTCATCATCACTCATATATGTGTATGTTTCAATGTTGCAATGAATGTTGGAAATCGTTTGGTATAAGTTGAACATAATTCCTGTTGTGTTAGTTAAGACGCTTCAGTGTACACGGTCCAGGATGCGCCAAGTAGAGGTGACAGTTAAAAATAGTACCATTATTGGAAATTGATATATTGTAAAGATTAGGTAAATCCTAAAGATCAGTCATTCATTGCTAAAATAGTTGACAAAATTACATAATAATGATTATTATTACTATTATTGTTATCATTATTAATACTGTTAATACTATTTTTATTGTTATTATTACTATTACTAATTTTATTATTATTTTTACCATTAATGTCAATATTATTATTATTATTACTAGTGTTATTATTAACATTATTATTATTGTTACAATTATTATTATTATTATTATTAATAATAATAAAATTAAAATTATTTTTATTACCATTATGGTCATTATTATTATTATTGTTACTAGTGCTATTATTATTACTACTGTTATTATTATTATTATTATTATTTTAATACTATTACTATTAATATTATCATTATTACTATTATTATTAATAATAATATTAATATTATTATTATTTTTATTATTATTATTAGTATTATTATTATTTGCTAAGCTGTGCAATGTCATCATTATTATCATCATCACCATCGGAGATAAACATTCACCACAAGAGCTTATGCAATATGTACTTTTGGGCATTTAGTTAAAAGCAAATATATTTATTCATACTACTTATATGCATGTTAACAGTGGCCTACTTATTTACATTTGGATGTGGCAAATGCAAATGTGTTGATTTATTTACATTTTCATTGTTTTGACACATTTGAAAATTGGTGAATTAATTAATACTACACCCTCAATAATTGTTTAACTAACCTTTGCTATAAATAGTATATTAGGACTGCCTAAAAAGAATTAAAATTGAACCCATCTTGCCATTCTCAATCCTGAATACATGAGGAGGAGCAGGAGGTGGATGATTTGTACCAGAACAAGTATCCGGCAGTAAAAGACTCAAGTCAAAACTTTTTAATCGTTACAATGCTTCAAATTGGATTGATAAAGAATAAAATGGAGAAAACTGATCACAAACAGTGACTCTTTAAAAAAATTTAAAAGTTGTAAGAAACCAAGAAGTGCGTTATGAAAGTGACAATGGTACATAAATCCCTAGATAATAACCGTTAATCAAATTTACTATAAATAATAAATGTACAGAGTCTGGAACAGTGTGTTTTTGTATAATATATTAAAGTTGTCCGCTGTTAGTGCTTATAGTTCATTTATAACTATGTCGATTATTCGTTATAATGAAAATTGGGAATACTACTACTGGAGTCACTTGCTGACAACATTCATGAAATAGGCCATTTTTACCAAAATTTTTGAATTTTGTATTTACCTTAATTATTTTTTCACCTTTTATTTGAGGTTTGGTATTATTTAGAATTATTAGAAATTTGTTCCAATTAATTGTTTTGAATCAGTACAGTAATTAAATTTGATACTTCTTGTGGCGTCCGCTCGACTACTGATGCATTTTTTGCTTCTAAGTAAAAAACAACACTTACTTCTTAGTGGTAGTATTATTGATTTATTCTATTTTACATCCTATTCGCTCTACCAAGCATGGAGAAACGCAAGATTGTTCCACATTATTGACCTCAAAGATTGTGCATGCTAAAGATTAAAAAATTGTAGTGTAATTTTGCTAAGTCCCGTCATCAGAATTACAACGCTTTCACATTTATTGCAATGGAACCTCGTTGTTTTTAAGCAATAATGGTGTACAATAATTAGGTTGCTAATTTTGCTCTCAAACTCTCCTCCATTTGTCAACCGGCATTGGGACCGACTACAGTGAAAGTAACACACAGTATTTATTTTAAATGTATTACTTTGAATGTTTTACAAGAAACGTTTTTCAGCAGTGGACATTTTAACAAAGCCGAACGCGTGGGCCCGCATTTTAGTGGACCGGTGTTGAAATTCAAACCTATACCCACCGAGGTCCAAATTCGAGCGCTGTACCGCTAGACCACCCCGGTATTTGAAGATCCTGGGCAATTAAACATGAACTAAATTTACTATATATAATAAATTTCCAAGGTTATTATTTGTAGCTTGGTTTAAAACCCAAAAAAGCGTAAATGCAAGTTTATGTAGGCCTGCACTGTTCATAATTTTTATTAAGAACAAACCACGCAAATTTATTGAAACTATGCCGTTATAATGCAATCATTAAAAAGTTTTATAATTAAACCGTAAACTGCATTCTTTTAAAATGCCTTTCCGATGTAAGTATCTTGCTTTTCACAAAATTAATTATTGAACATTTTAATTTAACGTCTAAAATAATTTTCATATTTTCTATTCTGTTAATAACTATTTAACAATTAATATTATTGATTATTCCTTTAAATAAACAAGCGTACGATTTTTATGTTGGTGTTAATACTTTAAATGGGACTAATGGTAGTTTGTTATTACTACAATTATTAACAAGTTTTGAGCTTAATCATCATGCAACGTCCGCGTACTCAACACCAATCCACCACCATCCATTCTTATCAATCACTTTTTTATTATATAGAATGTTACTACAATCTTTTCCCTCCAAACGTCTCATTAAATATTAATACATTTTTGCTATTCCCAATTTCTCTTGGGTGTTGACTTTTAAAAAATGTCATCTGGATAGCACATACCACACATTTCAACATTCAGCACACACACATATATGTTGGCTGCAAAATTTAATAATTTCAACGTTCAATGTCCACAGATTGCCACAAGCATCAACACAGACACACATGTCTACCTGTAAAATTGCATTTTCACAATGCCATTTTGAGATATTTTTTGTGTCACACACAAATAAGCATGCTTGTTACTATACCATTCGTGTTTAGCAAAAAGTAAGTGGCCTATTTCATTGATTTCAATGTTTGTTTAAATAAAAGAACACGGCAGTAATTAAAAAAAAAATATTATCATATACACACGCACAATCTTAGATTTCAACTTTATGTAAATACGGTCGGCACGTTTGTTTTATAAAAGTTAAATATTGTGGTGTGGTCCCTCGTTAGTCATATTTGAAAATTATGTGTCCGCCATTTTATCGTGCGAT
>JAKXYG010001284.1:85000-97500 GCA_025895645.1 Cardicola forsteri
TTATTATTATTATTATTATTATTATTATTGTTATTATTATTAGTGGTAGTAATAGTAGTAGTATCCTTAATATTACTATTACTATTGCTTTCATTATTATCGCTATTATAATATTAGTATTACGACTATTATTATTACTATTATTTTTATTATATTTTAACTACTTCAAAAATATTTTACGGGAAAGACTTTCAAGCAGTGGACATTTGGATGAAGCCGAACGTGGTGGAATTGGAACCCCGATATTAAGCAGGTTTGATTCAAGCGCTGTATCGCTAGCATTACCATTATTACAATTATTGCAGCTGTTATTATCATTATTATATTTCGAGTATTAGCATTGTCATTATATCAATATGACTATTATACAATTATATCCAATAAAATTTTGCATTAAACAAAGTGTTCAAGTCATCTCTTTTTTTGTCATCCAATGCACAACCCTTGTCATTACAGACATGCATGTCTTGTGTTATGCTGTTTGTAAACATTCATTTAATTTAGTCATGCTCCCCCCCCCATCACCACTATCAACTGATGCGTGTTATTTAACTGACTTGATTACAATTCCATTTAATTGAACCTAACTGAACCGGTACAATTATTATTTGTTTATTTTGCTTATTGGGCTGAAAATAAAAAGTCAGTCTTTTTTAGGGTGAGTGTATGCAGTAATGTAAGTGGATGCTGCATTTGGCAAACGAACACATAATAACGATAATGCGATAAAGCCAATATCATACAAATGTGATTGTAAAATACTTTTTGCAATCTTATCAAACAATTGTAGAAATGTGGATAAGATTTTAAGATTTTAATTGTAATGATAGTCAATATTGAAAAACCTTGTCATTGTGACGGCAAGGCATGTGGGGTTAAATGTTTGACTGCGAAAATTCTGCATGGCGAAGATTGACCTTTTTGTTCGGATTTCTCCAATCTCCGCGGCATCCGAATCATGTTCCATCGACTCGTTTGCAAAATTCAGGCTGCTAATCTTGTGCTCAAACCTTTTTCAACCGACTAGAAATGCAGTTTGCCAAAAATACAAAACCAAATAAAAAATACAAGAATGGAATGAAAGTTCATACTGAATTGATTCGTTTCACAAATTGAAACAAGTCATTATGGGTAAATGTTTTCGAATCATGTTTGGAACAACATACTTGCTAAACCGGGATTGATGTAACAACATTTGATAACAGTGGGCAACTAGCATTGATCCAATTTAATATATATATAACCCTTTTGCTTTAAAAATAAGCATGGGGCAATAAGACAACAATTACAGCAAAAGAACAACAACAACAAAGTCTCGTTGGCATTGAAGATTCTACAAATCGAAAATTGAGCTTTCTTTCGGCTCTCATTCAGCCCTGTCATCTGTGTACCTCTGGCATCCAGAGACGTGCGATTACTTTTTTTCCGTTGTTTGTCGGAATGACGTCCTCTTGATTGTTTCCGTAGCAGTATACATTTTTTACAGAGGCCAGGTTGCTAACCTTGCACTCAAACCTTTCTCCTTTATCCAGACTTGGGACTGGCTTGATTGAATCATTTCTAATCCAAACTAGGAGGAGTTGATATATTATAAATAATAAATTTATATGATCAGTATCAACCACCCGTAGCTCAGTAGTTTAAGGCGCTGGCCTGACACCAGATAGGGCGTGGTTTCAAGTTCATGTGTGTGTGTGTGTGTAAAACTGGAAAGAGTGAAACAGCTGTACATTGCTCCTGGTTGACTTAAAAACCTAGTAAATTTATTATTCAAGTGAATATGACAATACTAAAATAAAACAAATCCGTCTCTGTGTACTGTACAAAAATAAATTTCGCACCATCATTGAAAACAACTTTTTTACGTCCTATCTAACATTGACATTTCTATTTTTTTTGTTATACCTAGTTAACTTTATTTGGGCTTAAGAATAAAAACACATTTTGCTTAATCACACACACACATATATATACACAGACGAAAAAAATTGGGGGCTTTCTTGACAGGTGGGATAAATTTTGTCTTTCCTGAAATAATAATCGTTTGTTTGTTTTTTATCAATGTACCATTTTTATTTATGTTGCTCATTTAATTTGTTGTTTTTTTTCCTCTTTTTTTCTATTTGTGATCTATCCCCAAAATAGTTTTCTTTCAAATGACTGGATATATATATATATATATATATATACTTGTGTACGTAAGTGTGTGTCTGTTGGAAGGGTACAAGATATTAATCATGGAACATTATTAACTGTCATCCTACTTTTCTTGTGATGTAAATATGTATATATGATGGTTAGTATATATTTTATATAATTTCTTATCTAATAAAAATTTGTTTTTTAAAAAAAATTGATATATAACTTTTATACGAGAGAGGTTGATAAAATAATTGATCTATTTTGAATGCATGAACACTAGAATTGTGGCAACCGCGTTTTAATTTGAACGAAGTAATGTAACAAGAATTCATCTACAATTGGTCGAGTGTTGCCATCGCGGATGTTGTATGACGATTAAATCCAATAGCTGTTAATTAGCGGCACTTTGTTATGAATTATTTGCCCAAATAGATTAGAATAACGGAAAGCAAACGACTTGAGATTAGCGTAGTTTATTCGGACATGACAAAGCATTATGCAAATTAAAATATTTTTAAAATTTTATGTCTTGACAAGAAACATCTTTCAACGGTGGACATTTTAGTGCTGGTGGTGGGATTCGAACCCCTATGCCCACCGAGGTCCAAATTCTAGCAGTATACCACTAGACGACAAACAAGTAAATACAACTCATGAAAATGCAATACTCGTTTATTTGTAGGAAAAATCGATCAGTATCACGATAATGGTAATGATCGATAATAAGTAGTTACAATAATAAAATGAGACGATGAATTCAAATAAGGATGAGACAGCTGTACAGTACTCGTGGTGGTTAACTGAAACCAAAGTGCCGGGGTGGTCTAGCGGTACAGCGCTCAAATTCGAACCTTGGTGGACATGGGGGTTTGAATCCCATCGCCGGTACTAAAATGCGGGCCCACGTTTGGCTTCGCTAATTGTCCACTGCTGAAAGATGTTTCTCGTAAAACATTCAAAGTAGCAAATATGTAAAAAAAACATTTATTATTCACATGAATTTGACAAATTTAATGAAAACCCATCATTTTTGGTAAATTTTTGTACAAGACTGAACCAAATCGGAAAAATGGTTTTTATCAGATTTTTTTATAACTCCATTGCAAAAGCATTCGTCAAGTTAAACACATACTTTATTACTGGTTAAAAAAACATTTCACTACTTTAAATGCTTTGATGAGAAACGCATTTTTCTACTGTAGACGTTTTAGCGAAGCCCAAAGTGATTGAAATGATTGAACCCATTCCAATCACAGTTCCGCTAGCCAACTTGTGTATTTTTTAAAGCATTGTTTGCCTACACTGCACACTAATAGAGGCTATTCGTCTTAGTGAGGGAATTATCCATCCTAACATTGACCCTTTCTTTTTATACCAAGATTGGCCACATGAGCGACAACAGTACTTGAATAACTGTCCCATTCAAAGAACCTCCACTTACCCAACTGTGTAATCGGGACAGATAAGGCTGATTACTGGTCAGTTCACAACAACCTATGCCCACAAAATTATAAAACACTCCACACAACAGCGTGCTGTCTTTTAACTATCCTCCTCTCCATCTTAATTAAATTGTTTTTTTTTTAATCGTTTTTTTATGTCAAACAAAAATATTATTACTCAACTGTTTATATGGCATTCTTTTTCTATCACACACACACATATGCAGATCAATTAGACCTATGATTGACCTTTACCAGATGCATTGTTTTTGGTTCACTTAAATCAGGTGTGTGTGTGTGTTACTATTATCAATAATCAAGATCGAACATTATCACGAACAGTGTTCTTTTTTCCGGGTTTAATCAAATGGAAAATGGAGCTCCTAAATGGAACTGTTTCGTGTGTTGTTGTACTCTATGCCCAATCCCCCTCCACCCCATTGATAAGTGTAATTGGGATCAAAGGTGTTTCGATTTTGAAAAAAAGAGGTGGGCGCGACAAAAAAGTTAATTGTCGGTTTTGTTATTGCATTGTAAAGAATTCCTCCTGTATTTTGTTTGCGAAAATTTGAAAAAGATGTGGCAATCGTTATAGTGCACCAACTTGAATTTAAGTACATGTACCTCTGTGTGGATGTTGCTGCATTCATCCATTCATTGTTCTTGTATGGTACATTAAACAATCGTAACAAGCGTGAAAGAATAACAAAATTGCTTGTGACGTCACCACTGTTTGCAAAGATCGTCTAATATTTTGTCGGAGTTATCTCACTTAGCCGAAAGGCTACAGGTGGTATACGTATACCTTAAGATACTTAGGTGTATACTTGCACCCATCAGTCAAACACACACAACTTTCTTGATAAGCGCAACAAATGTAGGAGAATATTATTATATATTATATTATATATATACAAAACCCTTTTGCTTTAAGAATAAGCATGGGGCAATAAGACAACAATTACAGCAAAACAACAACAACAATAACAAAGTCTCGTTGGCATTAAATATTCTGCAAATCGAAGATTGCGCTTTCTTTCGGCTTTCACTCAACCTAGTCATCTGGTAACTTTGCCATCCAGAAACGTTGTTATTTGCCGGAATGGCGTCATCTTTCATTGTTTCCGCAACAGTATAAATTTTTACAAAGGCCAGGTTGCCAACCTTGCGCGCTCAAACCCTCCTCCTTTATCCAGGCTTGGGACTGGCTAGATTGAATCATTTTTAATCCAAACTAGGCGGAGTTTGTAAGAGAATAATCAAGTCTTTTGTCTGGTAGACGGCATCTTTGTGAAGGCGCCATTGTTAGCAAAAATTAACGATGCCACCTGATTTTTTTGTCAGGGTTATCACCCTTAGCCCAAGGGCTACATATGGGATAGTTTGGGGGTTCTAATGTCAGGAATTATCTATCCTCGTTAAACAGCTACATATGGTATACGTAAACCCTTTAAATACCCTTTTTTCCGTTTGTCATTGTCATTTTCATTGTGTTGTCTTTCGTCTGCTTTAAACAATTCAAAATTTGCATTTGACTTGTTTTGACAACCTATAGACTAGGTTAACTTGTTTGAGTACTACAAAAGGTTATGCCTCAAATGTAAAAACGCATACCAATTAGCCCAAACCTATTCTATTGTATCAGCGATGCTGCACATCACAAAATACTTTTTTATTGCTTACTATATGCATATATATATATATATATATATACACATCTATCTATACATATATAAACGTTTTGCTCAAGAATAATAAAATCATTTTATTGCCAGATGGTTGGTTGTCTTTCAGAATGCCAACTCTTTTCTACAAATTTGCAACAGACACGCAAGTGTTGGCTATAATTTATAGGCCAAATGAGATTTTATAAAAAGAAAAACAAATCTAATTGGAAAAGTGAAACTTGTTTGCAGCAACAAGTCCCCCCCCCAAGTTGTGACTTGCGTTTGAGATGTGCCGAGCTGATTTCAGTCAACACAGCAGACAATTGAATTGATTTATTATCATGAAAAAAGTAGAATGTAGAAAGAGCATTGCATTAGGGATGCTATTGACTTTAAAGTTTCAATAATGGTAATAGTTCCGACTGTTCCTCCTCCACATGGATGTATCCTGGACTAGGTGCCAACAGGATGATATAACTGGATTTCCGTTACAGTGGAATAAAGACAAGGATAATAATTTTCTTGTTTTTTTTACACCATTTTCATCTTATATAATGAATTAGTGTTTTTGGTCAGTTTACTCCATTTCATTCACGTATTGAACCAATTTGAAGCATTATGGCATTATGGGTTCCAGGTTTATTTTTACTACTCTGCCGCACACCTTCATCCTTTGTTTAAACATGAGACTAATCAGATTGGATCAATTATGGCTAAGTTAATCGTAGAAATAGTAATAGTAATAATACTAATAAATAAAAATTATCTTATTCAAAACTAATATTAAAATACAGTTTTCAAATAATGACAACACTAATGAATTAATAATAATTTACCATGAAGCGTATCTTAACTACCTACACATTACTTAAATTATTCATACGTTACCTACTTATGAGCAAAAAAATCCCTTTAGACAACATTTTCGTATAATATTGTGCGTAATTTGTTGGAATATTTAAAATATGTATTAAAATTTAGGCTATTTTAAAAAAAAAATGGTTAATTTAAAAAAGTATAAATACAATCAATTTGTATTAGTGTGCTTCAAACAAAAAAAATATTTAATTGAACTTTCAATGGTGTTAGAATGCTAATAATCTACGAGGATTTGAGTAATGCTAATGAAATTTCAATATTCCTGACTGTTACTCCTCCACGTGGTGCATCCTGGACTAGATGTCCGTAGGCATCTAGACTAATAACATCAGGGACCGGGTGCACAGCGGTACAACTGGATTCCCATTCAGTGAATGGGTGCTAGCATAGACTCAAGATGCTTGAAAAGTATCTCAAAGTAACTTATAGCCGGTTAGGCTTGTGAATCCGTCAACCGGCGTCAACGCTAAAAAAGATCGCCTCGTCAATTTCTGGCGTCATCGCAAGGATGCCAAAAAACTGTAATTATTATATATGAACTTGGAATTAATAGGAAGATGGCTCTGTCACCAACCTATGTTATGCTATATTACAATATACGGCTTATATTGATGTATTTAAAGTAAAATTTATTTGTATTATATTGAATATCATTTATAAATATTTGAAATAATTAGTATTGTAACTACAATTATCGTATTTTATTAAAAAAAAACATTAAAAAATTTCTCAAGTCATTAAATCAGTATTTACAAATCATATTGCATAAATATTTCATTAAATAAATGGAAAATTTTATATGTATATATAATTGTAATTATTATTAAATACAACCAAAAATGAATTGAATTTAGAGCAGTCATTCTTTTGGGAATATTATATTCACACGAGACAAAGAGTGCTTGTACCTGGCGCCTTATGCAAAAAATAAAATTTTTATTCCATTTCTAACATTCATTTGACAGATTATTGGAATAAATTAAACGCGTCGCTAGCATCCAACCATTCGATCTCTCATTTTTCATCATCAACTACAATGAACACTTTCCAATTATACAACAACAACACGAGCAACACCAGAATTGGCTATAAAAATGACGATTGGATTACGTCAGTGAAAATGAATCAACAGCACTTTCCATTCCATTCATCTAACAATATTCATTCTACTTGTAAGTAGTGTTGTACAGATTTTTTCAATAAAATAATATATTTTTAAATTATAGGTTCGAACCAATTTAAAGCATTATGGCCATGAATTAATTTGGGCGTAAGGTTTTTACTGCTAAATGCTCATTCCTATTAGTTGCGAACTCTCATCAATTATCCAGGCTTGAGGCTGGCTAATTCTGATTCCTTCTAGGTGGAGTTAATAGTAATATTAACATTAACAATAATAATAATAATAATAACAATAATAAAAATAATGAAATAGCAGTAGTAATAATAGTAAAAATAACAGTAATGATAATAATAATTAGAATCATGATAACTGTAATAATAATAATAACAATATTATATTATACAAAATCCTTTTGCTTTAAGAATAAGCATGGGGCAATAAGACAACAATTACAGCAAAACAACAACAACAATAACAAAGTCTCGTTGGCATTAAATATTCTGCAAATCGAAGATTGCGCTTTCTTTCGGCTTTCACTCAACTTTGCCATCTGGTAACTTTGCCATCCAGAAACGTTGTTGGTTGCCGGAATGGCGTCATCTTTCATTGTTTCCGCAACAGTATAAATTTTTACAAAGGCCAGGTTGCCAACCTTGTGCGCTCAAACCCTCCTCCTTTATCCAGGCTTGGGACTGGCTAGATTGAATCATTTCTAATCCAAACTAGGCGAGAATAATAATAACAGTATAAGTAGTAGTAGTAGTAGTAGTAATAATAATAATAATAATAATAATAATAATAATAATAATAATAATAATAATAATAATAATAATAATAATAATAATTAACCATTAATAATAAAGTGATACCGTTTGAGACTGACAATTCCTTATTGCCTTGTTTTGTTTGCACAAGACATGCATAATTAATAACACTCTCCGTTTGATTGATTGATGTAGTTGGTACTTCTTTTTTTCAACACTCTAGCCGAAAAAGTCATAACAGACTTCAAAGCACCGAAATATGGACACATTATCAATAACTAATTATTAATAAATAATGAAATGACAATTTTGTTACTTGATTTAAGTCTCTTGTGTACGTTGCTATTGTTGTTGATTGTATTGATAAGTGACATTATAATAAACATATGACGGTCATCGCCTTTTGATTATAATATTGTTTCTAAAAAACAAAAGTTGTTTTGCGAAATATTTTGTAAATTAGGTTGGAATAAAAAAAAGGTAGACTTATTATAATTAATATTGATCAATCGCTTGATTCACTCAAAGCCAATTTTGAAGTGTTGGTTTGAAAAAGGAAGGATGCGACCATGTCTTTGTGAGAAATGTACAAAATAAATTACGTAAAACAAGTAACAAGGGTCCGAGTGGAGGTTGAAATGTGAGAACAATCATCATCATCATCATCATCGGGGATAAACATCCCCCACCGGTTATTATCACCCAGGGTAGTCCAAATACCAAAACGTCCGCAAAAACATCAACTTTTGCAATGTGCACTTAATGAATGTCACTTGAGGTGTGCTGACATTGAATGTTAATTACATCCTCCGAGTTAAGCACTTCCGATGATCTCTGTTGGCTGCATAGAGTAAACATACGGACGCCCATTTCAGCAATTCATTTGAACGAGGGAGCTTAGCATAAATAAAAAAACCGCGTTCGTTTTCTGCAATCCCGTCCAAATTTTCCCTGGCTGGATGAGTGGGCGATCTACTTAGCGCGTCCACAGGTGGCAAATAGTGGAATGACTTTTAGCAATAAAAGTTTTGAGTTATAATGTGAGAACAATCGTTTATTTAAAGCGAAGAGTTGAAACAAATGTTTGGGGAACTGCCACCAATAGTTCAGTGATTAAGATAGATAGACAGACCATCGGTTCAAGATTGTGTGTGTGTGTTTGTAAAACTTAAAAGGTATTTTATATTATCGATATTATTATTTCATTTTTACTATTTTGACTTTTTCACGGGAAACGCATTTTTCAACAGTGGACATTTTAGCGAAACCGAATGTCAGCCCGCATTCAGTGGGCCGGTGGTGGGATTCGAACCCGATGGTTACTCAGGTCCAAGTCGAGCCCTGTGCCCTTTTGGCTGTAAAATAAATATGTGGCAAAAACAGCAACAACAACAACTTGGGACAATAAAATGATTCCATACGTTCGAACATTTTCCAAAGAATGGCTTATAGTTATGTATTATGTGGTCTAGCATTGTATATATAAAATAGAAGATTTTACCAGTTTTAATGCTACCTTAAGCAACGTTGACCCCATTTTAATAATTTTACAGTCACCATTAATCCACTAAAATGCGGGTCCACGTTCGGCTTAGCTAAAATGTCCACTGCTAAAAGATGTTTTTTGTAAAACATTCAAAGTAATTAACATAAGATAAAAAATAGAATAAAAAAAGAATATTATAAAATTAAGTACAAAAATTTATCATGAACCTGTAACGGTTTAATGTAGCACTAAAATGGATAAAATCGAATATTTAATGGTGGACCCTAAGGCAACATTCTAGAACATTGAACAATTAACAAAAACGAAGCTTCAGTCTATATTTTAAAATCAAGATAACACAATTTTTATTATACTTTCAAAATGAACGCATTTTCAGTTGTATAAAGTGTAAAATCTTTGACTAAAATAAATGTAGCATTTATACAATTGTCTCCAGACAGTACAATCCCTAATAGAATTGTAATTTTTTCTTGAAATCATTTAAAATTATAATGTAAATGGGTTGAAAAATAAAAATTTTTAATTAAAAAAATTAACTATGCCGTGCAAAATTGAATTCCACAAGGTGGGGACCAGTGCATTAAGCGCTTTGAGGAACTTCTAAAAAGCAGAGAATCATACCCAAAACATATTTAATAATAAAAATTTAGTTTTACCAACTAATTGCCATGTTTTTCATTTTTTTTTAAATGTCAATATTCTTGTTTTTTATAATGATATTGGTATAAAATATTTTACTCATACTGTTAAGATAATGTTTAACGAATATCTTAGTATAATTTCGATGTGCTTTATATAATTAAATAGTGTCACAAAAATGAATTATATTGTATTGATTTATATATATATATAATATTACATTTGTATTCTGTTTATGAGTTTTGGAAATTGTTAATTTTTCATTAAAATTTATTAAATGAACATTCTAACAGTATTATTTTAATTATAATAAGATCTATGTTTTTTTTAAGTATACATATGAAAATCACTCTATCAAATGTATATTTTATGTTTAAAAAAACAGTTGTAGATTGATCAAGTCTTTTTATTAAATATCAAAAATCCTTTCTTACACGTTTGCCAAAGTGTTTATCTTCTGTTAAACACCTCCTCAATTCAATCAAATCTTTTCAAAAAAGTTTTTAGCTAATTTTTTGGTCATCTATCTAATCGATTTTTGACTCCTTCCATTTTCCCTTTTTGCTAGTCTATTACAAAAGGTGGTCGAGCGGTACATCGGGGTTTGAATCCCTCCACCGGCTCACTAAATGCGGACTCACGAGTTCGGTTTTGCTAAAATGGATTATATTGTATTGATTTTGACAACAGCTTGTTTATCTACTGTATATATATATATATATTGTTCACAAATGTATTTCAGTAAATGTTCCATCCCAGTCTAGACAATTGACCCCTACTCAGAAACAGATTGGGGGTTATTTTGCAAGCAACCTGGAAGAAATAGATTGAGGGCAGTTAAAAACACCTCCAATTGATGATAAATTAATGAAAAATGAGTTTGATCAGGATATAAAACGATGACCTTATGACATTGAACGCACATATGTTAAGGACGATGTAATTGAAGAATAAAAAAGAATTTCGGTACAAATAATTTTTATTTGTAAATACTAATAATAAATAATAGTAATAATAATAATAATAATAATAATAATAAAGATAATAATAATAATAATAAAATAATAAAATAACCAAGCTTGTTCATCATTAATTTCATAAGAACAGCTCTACCTTATTATTATTATTTTTTAAATTATTATTATTATTATTATTATTATTTTTATTATCATTTTTACTATCATAATTATTATTGTTATTGTTACTATTATTATTATTATTATTACTATTATTACTATTTTTGTTATTATTATTTTTATTATTATTATTATTATTTTTACTTTTATTATTATTATTATTATTATTATTATTATTATTATTATTATTATTATTATTATTATTATTATTATTATTATTATTATTATTATTATTATTATTATTATTATTATTATTATTATTATTGTTCGATACTCTATTGCTTTAAAATAACGGTAACAACAAAAACAACAACAAAGTTTTATGATTTAAAAAAACATGGTACAAGAAAATAATTCCATCTGTTTGAATACTTTTCCAATTTTTTTGTTTGTTTCACAAGGCATTTATTTCTTCATAAGTCAAGTTTTTGTGGTCAACCATTTACAATTGTCTATTCCAAAACGGTTTTTGTTAATTTTTCTGGTGCTAAACGTAGAATTTAACCTAGTAATTTGCTTCGTCTAATTCAAGATTGAACTTTTTTTTATTCCATCCTGTCATTCGTGGACGTGCGATCACTTCTTTGCTGCTGTTTTCCAAAATAGCGTCCCCTTATTGTTTCTATTTTTAACACAAGGTCAGGTAGTTTCCCTTGTGCTCTAGCCCTTCATCCAGGTTTGAAACTTGTTAGATTTGTTCTTTTCCCATCGTTTTCCAGTCCAACAGATGTTATTTTATATCAAAATTTCTAAGCCAATAGTGGTTTTATTAAAATTTTGAGGATATACTTTTTGCTATTTTATTATAGTTTGTGGTTTCATTTAACTTCCTGCTATTGTTTCACTTGTCAAACTTGAATGTTCATTTTGAATTTCAACGAACGATTGCCTTATATTGATAACATTTAAAACAAAAAAATTGTAGAAATTATAAAACAATAATATTTAGTATGTAACAAAATTATAAATAATATTTTAAGAAAAAACATAATTTTCTCGTTTAAATCAGCTTTCAAAAAAATAAATAAATTCTGTTTTAAAAATTTAAACAACTTGTCATCTTTTGTGGTTTGTTAACTGTGTAGGCACATTAAAAGCAAGTTATTTGATCAACTTTAACATTTTTAATAATGCATTTATGAAGGGATAGAATTGTCAGATTTACGTGAATAATAAATTCACTTGGTTTTGAGTCAACCAC
>JAKXYG010001284.1:100000-102500 GCA_025895645.1 Cardicola forsteri
GCCCACCTCCACGCATTCGATCATCGCGATGTCATTCTTGCCCCCCAACCAATCGCCAAAACAACAAGCAGATCAAAAGCAGATCACACAGTTGTTCGTCTAGCAATCATTGTCGACCACATAACGCCAGCGTTTCCAATGCATTTATGCACTATTATGACGAAATTACACGTCAACTTGTCAACACATCGTCGCCTACTACAAAATTGAAACCGCAAACACCGCCAACACTTCCTGCCTATCCTACAGCTATTTACAGCACCGGTCAAACCAAATACAAACCGAATCCACACAAAAAGTCGCTCAGCTATTCAATCAAATCACTCGTTGGTGACGATGAAATAAACGATCGTCGTACGGACAGGCGCAAAGACATGTGTGAATTTTGTGGCAAAATATTCAAAAATTGCAGCAATCTTACCGTTCACCGGCGAAGTCATACGGGCGAGAAGCCGTACAAGTGCAAATTGTGTCATTACGCCTGTGCGCAGTCGTCCAAACTGACGCGTCACATGAAAACCCACGGAAAGGATGGCAAACCGAGGCATTTGTGCAAGTTTTGCCATACGCCATTCATTGTACCGTCGACACTCGAAAAACACATGCGCAAGTGTATGTACGGTCGGGTGTGTGTAAATGCAACGGGCGGACAAAAATATGGACCGTTTTTCAATCCAATTGAGCCAACATTGATGCACAAAAAGCATGTCAAACGGATAGCAGTCAACAGCGGTTTGGATAGAAGCACCAAACTAATGCGAGTCGGCAGAATAAATAGCCGCAAGCAGCAGCAGCAGCAGACAGCGAGTATGTCTAGCGGTGTTGGCGAACCGGTGAACACTGCTCGTATGTCGCTCGTCAATCATCCCAATAGTCCTTTTGAACCGGTCAGACCAATGACCGAGGCGTTTGCAAGTCAGCCTTGTTCCAAAGTTGGTAATCTAAACACCGAATGGTGGATCAAGCAGTCGAATCCCTATTTTTCTTTTCTTGTATCCAAATATTTGGAATGTGCGCGAAAATCCAACAATAGTAATAACAATTTGAAACAGTTTATCAATGGATGGCATATATAATGTAGTTTTTAAATATATATATATATATATATATAATTTACTGTGATTATAGCAAGCGTCAACTTTGTATGTATGCTTTTGCGTACTATTACTACTACTACTGCTACTATTTCCTTGCTTATAATTCTAACGTTTATGTTAATAAGAGTTGGGAATTGAAAAAACACCCATAAATAATTATGACAATAATATGAATTTTTTGTTGGTTTTTATGTAAACACAAAGTATTCATAATGTAGTGTTTAATTGAACGCATTTCTTTTCTTTTTTTAATAATAATAAATACTTTGCGTCCATATAACAACATGCAATTATTTACATTAATTATGATATGTCTTTTCAATTTGGGTTAAAAATGGTACTGCAAAATTTCAGTAAAAAATGGACAATTGTCTAATGTGTTGTAAAGATCCATTTTTGATTGAAATGGATGTTAATGATCCACGAGGATTTGAGTAATGCTTTTTGATAAGGTTATCTTCCTTAGCCCATGAGCTACATATGGTATACGTATACCTTTTAAGTACCCCGAGTGTATGTTTGCACCCACCCGCCAAAACAGAATTCCAGTTATACTGCTGTGCAGTCAGTACTTGCTGTGTTAGTCTCACTACTTAGAACCATCTCATCATCATCATCATCATCATTATCGCCTTCTTTTCAACGCGTTGACACCTGACTATCCGTTTGGTCCATAACTGTTTATTTGGCACAACCTTATTCATAGCTAACCTCTATTGCTAAAGGTCGTTCCACTATCCGCAACCTGTAGACGCGCCAAGTTGAGTTGGTATTCTTCCTGGGACTTAGTCCAGAATGTACCTCTTGGAAGAGAAACAGTTAGGAATATCACCACCCTAATAAAAAATCTTCAAGATTATTATCATTCCTGGGATGTTAATGATCCACGAGGATTTGAGTAATGCTTGTAAATTCTCAATTTCCAATGATGCTGATATTCCTGACTGTTCATCTTCCATGTGATGGTGCATCTTGGACTAGGTGCAACAGGTAGGTTAGCAATCTAACCTCTGTAAGGAATTTATACTGCTACTGAAATAATACAAGGGACGCCATTCTGGCAAACATCGGCAAAGAAGTGATCGCACGTATCTGGATGACAGAGTTACGCAGATGACAGGGTTGAGTAAAAGCCGAAAGGAAGCTCAATTTTCGATTTGCAGAATCTTCAATACCAACGAGACTTTGTTGTTTTATTGCCCCATGCTTATTTTTAGAGCAAAAGGGTTTTGTATAATATATAATAATAATTTAATTGGGTCAATTGTGATGACCAATTAGCTGGTGGGGGAGCATATTATGAGTAGTTATCAATTAAATAATCATTTCACTTCGTCAACCGCATTGCCTGAATTTAATTTTTATCAATATCAGGCACATTCGTGTTTAAAGCAATTTGTGAA
>JAKXYG010001284.1:110000-155189 GCA_025895645.1 Cardicola forsteri
CTTGTGGTCAAGCACAAATAAAAATTTTAATTTACAATGCGTAATAAGTTTTTCTTCTCTCTCGCTCACAATCAAAAGCATGACCACACACACGCTTTAAGAGGAAAATGGACAGAAGGAAATAGTTTACAAAACGTATTCATTGTTTTCACATAAAGTGTAGGAAATCGGGAAAGGGAAGAATTATATCAAATAATAAGGATGGTTTGTCAATCTGCTTATACCAACATGGAATCCAGATAAATAGCAGTAAAAAATTATCATTATGATTATTATTAATGTCATTATTATTATTATTACCAGTATTAATACTTTTTTCATTAATGTTATTATTATTACTGTTATCATTAATACTAGTATTTTCACAATTAATATTAATGTCATTATATTATTCATGTCATTGTTATTATTTTAATGTTTTAATCATTATTATCACTATTATTATTATTATTATTATTATTATTATTATTATTAATATCATCATTATCATTATTATTATTAATACTATTGTGATTATTATTATTATTATTATTATTACTATTATTAAGCCATGATAAAATAAAAAAATAGACTTTTATTTCACTTCATACACGTTTTTGAATTTTGGTTTCTGTCGCTGTAGTATGTTTGGCGAGAAACACTCTTCAGTAAATGGAAATCTTGGAAACAAGAACCCGAATTTAAGGCTGTCTATCGAACCTGATAGCCGACATCCTTGTGATGTCGCCACAGTTAGCAAAGATTGACAAGGTCGCCTGACATTTTAACAGAATTACCTACTTTGTCCAAGGGATACATATGACATGGATATACCTAAATATATGGGTTTTATGTACCGAGTGCTGTTCACTCTGTCCGTACTCTGTTAGTTCAAGTGCTTGGGTGCACTACGTGGAGGTCATTCATTCATTTTGGTTGATGGCGTGGTCACCTCTTCATTATTTCCCATATTTATACGACATAGCAAACGATCGATTTCGATGGCTTGATAAGCGCAACACAAACGTAGAAGAGTAACGAAGTTTCTTGGCTGGTAGACGACATCCTTGTGACGTCACCACTGTTCGTAACGATTGACAAGGTCGCCTGATTTTTTGTTAGGGTTATCTCCCTTAGCCCAAGGGCTACATATGGTATACGTATGCCTTTAGATACCTTTTAAGTATCTTGGATGTATGCTTGCACCCACCCGCCGTAGCGGTAGCTCAGTTATACCGCTGTGCACGCAGTTCCTGCTGTTATTACAGGCATTACTCAAATCCTCAGGATCATTAGTATCCCCACATGGAGGTGACAGTCAAGAACATCACGATTGTTGAAAATTGAGGTTTTGTAAACACTATTCAATTCCTCAGAAACATTAACATCCCCAAAAATAGTAAGCATTCATAAACACTGTCCAAATCTTCATCAATACTCTAATATTTATTGGTTATAAAATGGCATCCTTGTAACAAAGCTGAATAAGACCACTTGATTTCCTGCCAAACTAAACCTCCTTGACTACGTTCGGTATTGGAATAATCTATAAAAACCTTGTCACTCATCCCAGACTCACACAAACTCAAAAACCGATATTTACCCAATAGGGCTTCGTTTAGTTCCAACGCCGATGTTCGCTTTGACGATCTGCCGGGTAAAGTTCGCGACGCTGACTTGAACCAGTTGGTCTATGAGCCGTAGATTGAGTACCACTCATCATTTCGTGTTGGTTGGGCGATCTCGAACGAGATTGGAGCGAATGCATACTGCCTTTTTTAGATCGATAAAAATAATCAATATGTTGAAGGTTATTAGAACAACTAAAACAAGTTAGTGAACATTAATTAGATTTGTCATTGATTTGCTATTATGATGATGATGATGATGATAATGATAATTCACAATTTCTGGTTCAATTTTACCGAATATTTAGAGAGATAGACATGTAAGAAGAACCAATTAAAAAATAATAATATTATGGAAGATTTTGCAATTAAAAAAAAAAGTAAAATCACACTTTTTTGACAAATAATTCATATTAAATACAAGTCAACAGCAGAACATCTGGACAAAAAACATTAAAAACAAGTCACTAGTTCCCGAAAAAATGCCTATAATCCCAATAATTTGCTTAATACTTATAAAGCCCCAATCTCTGAAAACGACTGCCACCTCCACCTCCACAACAGGTGTCCAGTAAACAGAAATGTAAGTGGGCTTCCATTTTGGAAAACAAACACCCCAACAAAAAATCAAACTGTCTTGTCAATCACCAGTCAAGAAACTTCGTTATTCTTCTACGTTTGTTATACTTATAAAACCATCAATAGTTCAATATGTTGAACAAATAAAGAAATAATTAAGAAGCGACCACGTCACAAACCACAGTACACAAAACAAACTAGTTGCTAAAACAGCAGCACTTGACTATTCTGACTGCGCCATTAGGCACTGTTATTGTCCAAACAGGAACAAACCCAGTATTGAGAAAATAACAGACCAAAACTCC
The DNA here is from genome assembly GCA_025895645.1 of Cardicola forsteri. Lineage (NCBI taxonomy): Eukaryota > Metazoa > Platyhelminthes > Trematoda > Strigeidida > Aporocotylidae > Cardicola > Cardicola forsteri. The sequence goes on from JAKXYG010001284.1 coordinate 112,492, forward strand.
CCGAGAATAGGAATAATGGTAATATTCCTAACTGTCTCGTCCCCAAAAGGTCAGGCATGCTAATGATCCTAAAAATTTGAATAATGTTTATAAAGTTACAATTTCCAATGATGGTGATATTCCTGACTGTTCGTCCTCCACGTGGTGCATCCTGGACTAGGTCCCCACAACCATCTAGACTAATAACAGCGGGGACCAAATGCACAGCGGTATGTCTAGGCTTTGAGTGGATGCTAGCATACACCCAAGATGCTTAAAAGGTATCTCAGGGCAACTATTTACCATATGTAGCCGGTTAGGTTCGTGGATCTGCCAACCGGTGTCAACCCTAAATAACATTACCTCGTCAATTCCTATAAACGCTGGCGTCGTCGCAAGGAAGCAGTCTTCTAACCAACAAACTTCACTTATCCCTTTCCCAAGTTCAATTCGCATCCAACAGCCTCTTTGTATAGGAATTCGAGAAGCTATTGACTAATATCAGCAGGAACCAAGTGGTCCAGCGGCACAACTCGGCTTTCATCAAACTCTTGCTTAATGAACATCATAGTAATAATACAAATAATAACAGTGATATTATTATTACTAGTACTACTACTACTACTACTACTACTGCTGTTACTAATACTGCTAATAACAGTAATAATAGTAATAATAATAATTCCGATAATATTACTACTACTATCACTAATACCAATACTAATAATATTAATAATAACAATAAAAATAATTATAGTAATAATTCTGATAGCAATAATGAAGATTTTACTCGATGTAGGTCGATAATCTTGATTGAATCGACTAGGCCGCCGCTGCCTCCTGCTGACGGCAGCTGACGACGACGACACTGAGGACGATGATGAAGATCGGCGACTGTGGCGGTCGTCATCGTCATCGCCGATCAGAGACAATCGTTCAGCGCGGATGCGTTTGATTTCCTGATGTCGCAACAAATTGGCCTGTCGCCGCAGTTCTTCTTCGCGATTCTGTATAAAAAGAACAGAAAGTTGACGGTCGTCAAAATTTTGCCAACAGGGTGGAATACCGACTAATCCTTGGGATGCTAATGAGTTCCCGAGGATTTGAGTAATGCTTGTGGAAGTCTTAAATTCCTCCACGTTGCACAATCTGTAATAGGTAGCCACAAGCATGTAGACTGAGCATCAGTGAATGGGTGCTAGAATACACCAGTTAGGTTTGTAGATCCATCAACCGGCGTCAACCTCCAATTCCACCAAAACAGATCGCCTAGTTAATTCCTGGCGTCGTCACAAGGAAGCAGTTTACTAGCCAAGATACTTAATCTACCTCCCCCCCCTCATGTTCAATTTGCATCCAATGATTCCAAACAAGAATACATGGAATGCTAATGATCCTGAGGATTTGAGTAATGCTTATAAAGTCTCAATTTCCAATGATGGTAATATTCCTGACTGTGTTAGTCCTCTACATGGTGCATCCTGGACTAGGTGCCCCTAGGTATCTAGACTTATAACAGCAGGGTCCGAGTGCATAGCGGTATAACTGGGTTTCCGCTACGGCGGGTGGGTGCGAACATACACCCAGGATACTTAAAAGGTATCTAAAGTTATACGTATACTATATGTAGCCCTTGGGCTAAGGAGATAACCCTTACAAAAATCAGGCAGCCTCGTCAATCTTTGCGAACAGTGGCGACGTCACAAGGATGCCGTCTACCAGCCAAGAAACTTTGTTATTCTTCCACGTTTGTCTACGCTTGTCAAGCCATCGAAATCGATCGTTCTACATGTCGTATAAATATGGGAAATAATGAAGAGGTGACCACGTCACCAACAAAATGAAACAAGAATACAAAGCAGCTGTACAATGCTCCTGATTGACTCAAAACCTAGTGGATTTATTATTCAGGTGAATCTGACAATTCTAATAAATTAAAACCCCTTGAAAATCCCATTAATAATAACCAGTCACACTTGTTAAAATTCATTACACCCATTCCCTTTGTTTCAAATCGAATAAAAAAGGCTTTGTGTCATGAGCACTTTGACATAAACGCGAAAGGCGATAATGAAGGATCAAAGGTCACTTCCGCCTCAACACATCTTTAAAAAACAATGTGGAATGAGTAAGTATTGTTATTTGTCTATGAGAATAAACGGAATGAAACTAAAAGCACATTCATGTGTCGAATATGAGAAAAAAAGGATTAGAAGGATAAAAGCGCAAGGAATGGAGTAAAAATTACTCTTTAACAGCTTTTCTCTTCTTCACAAAGAGTTGCTGTTTCGGGGTCAACCCCTTTTCCTTCACCCACACAACATAACCATCTTCTTTCTAACCGATCCCAGTTTCTTTTATTCTTCTTCTTCCTTGTCAGGTGTGGGATGCTAATGATCCTGAGAATTTGAGTAATGCTTATAAAGTCTCAATTTCTAATGATGGTGATATTCTTGACTGTGTTAGTCCTCCACGTGGTGCATCCTGGACTAGGTGCTCCTAGGCATGTAGACTAATAACAGCAGGGTCCGAGTGCACAGCGGTATAACTGGGCTTCCGCTACGGCGGGTGGGTGCAAACATACACCCAGAGCATTTAAAAGGTATCTTAAAGTATACGTGTATTATATGTAGCCCTTGGGCTAAGGGAGATAACCCTGACAAAAAATCAGGCGGCCTCGTCAATCTTTACATCACAAGGATGCCGTCTACCAGCCAAGAAACTTTGTTATTGTCCACGTTTGTCAGGTGTAGTCCTCTCCTCTACGTAGAATATGACCGTATCACCTACATCTTCAATGACTCTCCCCTAACGACAAACTTAAAGACAAAGTTTCTAGATCTACACAGGTTTGAAATCCGGTAGAAAAATTGCCTAAAACAAATTATCAGATTATCGATCCATCTTACCGATTGTTTCAAACAACCAATCGGATTTGATGTATTGCGTCCACGATAATGAATTATCGCATGTCACGCAACCCAAAAATTTAAATTAAACACAAATCAAAAGAACGCAAAAATGAGTAATATAGTTGATAAGTAAACAACCATTAATGTATATTATTTATTGACAATGTACCTGTCTTTCTTTCTCCAATTTCACCTGTTTTTCCATTTCGGCCTTTTTATCCGCGTTCACTAGTTTGTTGAAAGAATAGAAAAATGAAGAAATGTATAGATTTATAACAAATATGGTAATGATTATTTCGTTGTTAAAATTTGGATTTAGTTTGCTTACTATTCGATATAATTGAATGTTCCTGTTTTACGTTACCACTCTTGTTTTTCATTCTATTTTCAATTTCTGTCCTCCATCCTGTATTACGGGATACTAATAATCCCGATAATTTGAGTAAAGTCTCACCTTACAATGATGGCAATATTCCTAACTATTCCTCCTTTACGTAGTGCATCCTGGACTAGGTGCCCATAGACAGATGTACAGCAGTATAAATGGGATTCCACCCATTCACTGAGTTGGAGTCCAGTGCTTATAAAGTTATCTGAAGGTATCTATTTATCATATGTAACTGGTTATACTAGTAGATTCGTCAACCGGTGTCAACCCCCAATTTCCCCAAAGAACACTGGCGGCATCGCAAGGAACAGGTCTTCGAATCAACGACCTTCATCTACCTACCATTCCCAAATCCAATTGGTATCCGACAACCTCTTCGTACAGGAATTCGGAATGCAATGCGAATGTGTAGTCACCTCTTCATGACATGTACGGCATATAAAGCGATCGAAAGCGTAACAAAGATAGAAAAATAACAAGGTGTTTTTTGACTGGTAGACAGCGCCACTGTTCGCAAAGATTGACGAGGCCGCCTGTCTTTTTCCAAGGTTATTTCCCTTCAGCCAAACGGCTACATATGGTATACGAATACCATTTAAGTATCCTGGATGCACCCACCCGCTGTGCATTCGGTTCACACATCTGTCGGAATGACTGAAGCCGGGGTGGTCTAGCGGTATAGCGCTCGAATTTGGACCTCGGTGGGCATCCGGGTTCGAATCTCACCACCGACCCACTAAAATGTCCACTGCTGAAAGATGTTTCTCGTAAAACATTCAAAGTAGCAAACATAAAAAAATACTTGTCCACAAGTTCATTTGCTGAAAAATACATTTCCCATACAAAACATTCAATGTACCAAAATATTTCAAAAAATGAAAACACACAAAGTCTAAAATGTAACAACTGAATGATTATATCAGATTGGCAATCTAATCATCAATAATAATTGAGCAATGTACAATAATCAATAGCAGTCTGATCAATACACTTGCTCAATAGCAGATAGAACGGATAACACGTTGAAATAGATAGGAAAATGGATGTAATACTAATAATAATAATGTGTGTTGAGGAAGTGGAACAATATAACCTTTATTTTCGTTCCCACCCACCCCACTCCTACTTTGCTCATATAGTAGGACAATTAAACCTTCCGGTTACGTCTTTTTGTTGTTGAAATCAATAGTGTAACAAATAAACAATAATTCCCTAAACATAGTTGTCCAATCAGACAGATTTGAGTAATGTATTCGTTCGTCCATTCGGTAACGCCTGACTAGTGTTACAAACACAAAAGAATGGTCAAGTTTCTTGGCTAGTAGGCGGCATCTTTGTGACGTCGCCACTGTTCGCCAAGATCGATTGTTCAAAGATGAAAAAGTGACAACACCATCAACTAACATAAATTGTGCTCAATCAATCAATAAACTCACGTGTTTTATTAAGTTGGGCTTGGACACGTCTTTTCAACAATTCTTGGGGCAATATTCGCGAAGTTGTCTGTGGAGAACCAATCGTTTTGATCTAACGTAAGCAACAGAAAATTGTTTTATTACTCATGCTCACACATGAATCATTCACATTTGATGCATACTGTTATATTAGCATACTATTAACTATAATACGTTTCTTAAGTAATATCATGCCTCTTCAAGCATATCATAATGCACATGACTTTTGAATACACGTTCATTTTGGGGTTCTTTTAATCTATGTAATTTAATCTTTTTTTTCTGACTAATGATACATATTGCTAATTGTGTCGTATTTTTATAATTGCACATATTTTTTGTGTGCTAAAGGATCTAAGCCAATAACCATAATAATGATAATACTGTCGTATATCAAATTAAAGATATTTTGCTTTACTACTTAAACGTTTTCAGTAGTTTGTAAATTATATAGAAGTTTTTAATTTCAAATTGAACCCTGTACCTAAGACGTACAAAATAATCTTTGCGTCTAATGTCAAGAAAATATTTCTTAATAAAACCAACTGAGGGTTACTTCAAATACCTTTGCAATATCTTGAATGTACATTCAAAGAAAAGGTCCAGGCAATGTTGTGCGTTCCTTTTTCCCAATTCAAAATGCATCGCGCACAGATATCGAGACAGGATAATAATGATGCCCAAACACTTCACAAAATGTTAGCGTTATTCACATTAAATTGATAAAAATAAAAAAACTTACGTTCGAATCGCATGCAATATTTGATTTGTGGCATTGATTCAGTAGAGTATTGTCAGCGCAAGTGGTAGTAACAATTCCAGTGTCTTTGATTGTCCGAAACGACCGCTTTGCCATAGCAAATAACTGATCGGCGCTCACGCCCTGTTTTGCATATTCGTCCTTCCTAAATGGAAATAGAAATGCAATTCCTCAGTGCCGATGCCATGTCCGTATCTGTTGGTAGAACTCTTATTGCTGACAATCCCCCGAGGATTTGCCTATTGCTTGTAAAGTTTCAAATTTTAACGATGGTAATATCCCTGCACGTAATCCAGAATGTACCACATGAAGGATTTAACAGTCAAGAAGTCCATCCAGATGGCAAAAAGACCGACTAATCAACGAATAGTCTGGATGAACATTGTAACACACAAACTCAGTCCTTTTATTTATGCTAAGTCTCCCCGTCCCAATAAATTACTTAATTGGGCGAACTATTAAAGAGGTGGCTGTGCCACCAACTTTTGATCTCGTTGTTTATCAGCTAAAAAAACCGTGTAACCCTCTTACATCATCATCATCGGGGATAAACACCCCCCACCGGTTGTTATCACTCAGGGTAGTCCAAAAAAACCAAAGCGTCTGTAAAAACGTCAACTTTTGTCGTGTGTACTTAAAGAACGACACTTGAGGTGTGCTGATATTAAATAATAATTACATCCCGAGTTAAACCCCTCTAATGATCTCTGTTGGCTACATAGGGTAAACAAACGGACGCCCACACTCTGCTACCACTAAGGGGGGAGACCGACCCCTACTTAGCGCGTCCACAGGTGGCGGATAGTGGAATGACCTTTAGCAATAAAGGTTAGCTGTGAATAAAGCTGTGCCAAATAAACAACCGTGGACCAAACGGATACTCAGGCGTTAAGGTCGTTAACGCGTTGACAAGAAGGCGACAACGGTTATCGGTGTCACCCTGAGTATTATCACCAAGCAGCCCTATTTAGGGACAGCACTGCTTGCTCCACTCGGAGAAGGGCCTAGAAAAGGTGGTTTAAAAATTGCTCGTCTTCTCACCAGGATGGCTGGCCGCGGCTAACTGGTCTATATACTCGCGGTCGAAACTATCTCAAAAATCAATTAAAGGGCAGATACTGATGACCAAATTCAAAAGAACACCATTCTCAGAGCTCACACAAGGCAGAATGTGACTCGCGACGCTACTGCTTGCTCTGTGAATATTACCGCGATAATGTACCGGTAACCCTTTTACGTTTGTTGCGATAATTTGATTCACTGTACAAATATACAACTAATCAAAAAAACCACGTGAACAAACAAGCAGATGCAGCATCCAACATGTTTACTTCTACTTTAAGAAAAAACAAGTGACCTTCTATACATCACTAATCTAAGTAACTCACATTGTGCTATCGATTAGATGATAAATACACACTATTGACTCATTCAATTGACGTTGGTGACAATCACCTCTCAATTATTTCTATATACGTACGGCATATAAAACAATCAACTTCGATGGCTTGATAAGCGTAACACAAACGTAGAAGAATAACTAGCTTTCTTGGTTGATAGACGGCATCCTTATGACGTCACCACTGTTCGCAAAGATTGACAAGGCCGCTTAATTTTTTGTCAAGGTTATCGCCCTTAAAATATGCTTGCGAAAGTCCAGTTACAACGTGCACTCAGTCGCTACTGTTATTAGTCTATATGCCCATTGGCACCTAATCCAGGATGCACCACTTGGAGGATGAACAGTCAGGAATATCACCATCATTGGAAATTGAGACTTTATAAGCATTATTCAAATCCTCAGGATCATTAGCATCTCATGTATTCTTGTTTGGAATCATCGGATGTAAATTGAATATGAGGGGGAGGTAGATTAAGTATCTTGGCTAGTAAACTGCTTCCTTGTGACGACGCCAGAAATTGACTAGGCGATCTGTTTTGGTGGAATTGGAGGTTGACGCCGGTTGATGGATCTACAATCTACAATCAATTTCGATGGCTTGACAAGCGTAGACAAACGTGGAACAATAACAAAGTTTCTTGGCTGGTAGACAGCATCCTTGTGATGTCGCTACTGTTCGCAAAGATTGACGAGGCCTCCTGATTTTTTGTCAGGGTTATCTCCCTTAGCCCAAGGGCTACATATGATATACGTATACCTTAAGATACCTTTTAAATGCTCTGGGTGTATGTTCACACCCACCCGCCGTAGCGGAAGCCCAGTTATACCGCTGTGCACTCGGACCCTGCTGTTATAGTCTAGATGCCTGTTGGCACTTAGTCCAGGATGCACCACGTGGAGGACTAACAGTCAGGAATATCACCAACATTGGAAATCGAGACATTATAAGCGCATTATACAAATCCTCGAGGGCCGTCAAAATCGTCTGGCTAGCGATGAGGACGACGTACCATGAATAGTCGCCATGCGCAATAACCTTCTGAATGGCCAAATTTGAATGAGCGGCACCGTCTTCGACATCGGACAACTTTTGCTCGCCGTCCGACTCCAGTTCGGGACGATAATAGCGCTTGCGAACAACAGGCGACGTGGAGTTCGTGTTGGTTGGATTGACGCTGAAAAAGGAAGACAAATGGGACAAAAAATTATTGTCAATATTATTGCTATTTGTTTATTTATTTTATGTTTGCTACTTTGAATGTTTTACGGCAAACATCGGGCATTTAGTGCGCCGATGGTGAAATTCGAACCCATATCCACCCAAATCGAAATCAAGCGCTGTACCGGTGGACCACCATGGCATAAATAATAAGGGGGATGATCGTGGACATCCCCACTGGCAAAAATTACTAACATTAATATTATTGTTAATACTATTATTTTCATTAGTAATACAATTATTATTCCTATTACTATCATTACTACTACTAATACGACTACCATTACTACTATTAATAGTACTACTACTACCACTATTACTAATACTACTACAGTAGATAAAGATGATACTGTCAAAATCATTACATTACAATTTATTCACTGTAATAAGCACATGTAAGTTGAACAAAACCATTTTTAAACTTTAATTTAACATTAGTGGTAAAATATTTTATAATCTAAAATTTATAAAATTCAAATTTTGGTCAAAAACAGGAACATTGACATTTTAAAATATCGAGAAACAAGCAAACTAAATGCCTAAAAATAATTTATATATATATATATATATATATATATATAATGAAACCTATACATTTTAAAAATTTAACGTAATATTCACTGATTTCTAAAATGTTCTCAAAGCGTTCAATGTAGGAGTACTTACAATTTTTAGCTCAAAGTTATGGAATTTGGTTTTGCATCACATAATTAATGTTCTTAAACGAAAATTTTTATTTCTCATCCCATTTACATTATATTTTAAAATGATTTCAAAAAATATACTATTATATTATGGTTTATGTTGTTGTATGGAGGCAATTGTATAAATGTAACGTCTATTTTTGTCAAGGATTTTGCACTTTATATGACCAAAAATACATTAATTCCAAGTAATGATAAGATATAGACGAGAGCATTGGTTTTATTACCGCACTGTCTGTGCCATTATTAATATTAGTATTACTATAATTAATACTACTATTATTATTGCTTAACTCCTCCATAGCTTGTCCCAAATCCGGTTGGGAAGAAGTATTTGAGGTCAACGGGAGGACACCATTTCATAGACGCAGTTTAGTGGAATCCAAACACTAGTTTGTCTATTCAATATACAGAATCTTTAAAGCGCCAAATTTTGATGTACATTATTCCCAATGCAACAATCTTGCGTTGCCCCAATGCTCTTCAGAATGAAAAGGATATTGAAAATGAATTATTCTTTGGATGGTTGTCTCTGGTGTTGGCAAATCCGCGTTTTCGGCCATTGTAAGTAGCCCATGATAAGGTTAATCCACCTAGCAACGAAGTATAACATAAGAGAATCCTATTACTGTCCCATACATGCAAAGCAATGGACTCTATGTAACTGTAGCCCAGAGCCAATGTGCACAATTGGAGACCCTTTTCTAAGAATTGATCTAATTTATAAGCTAATTGTATCGATCGTTCGTTATTATTAAGATTATTTTTGTTGTTAATGTCGCTTTTTATTGTTTACATGGAATCCGAACCCCTAATGCCCATCCAGATCCAAATCGTTAAACAATAAAGTTGGTATATGCACATTTAAACAATTAAAATTATACAACTACATTTCTACTATACTACTAGTTCACCTAATAGTTATATATAAACAAACACAATTGGAGATGGCTTTCTAGCGTGTAAACGAACTCTACTGTTAGTTTTAATTCTACTAACTACTGTATAATGAGACTCATAAAACTAGTGGTCAACTCTGGGAGACTGAACACGCACCTATAATCCTTCTTGGCGCGGCGTTTGAATCCCGAATTGCAAGACGACGAACTCCGCGACGCTGACGACGATGAATGGGACGTCGTAGACGACCGCGAATACCGCCGTCTCTGTCGGGCGCGAGGAGAATCGTGGCGATGACAAGATCGGTAGGACCGCCTAGACGAGCGACTGTCGTCCGATACTGATCGAGACTTCGAATAACGATGACGTCGAGACGGATGATTTGAGCTGTTGTTGTTGTTGAAAACGGCTGCCACGCGACTTGATGTATCGTTTCTAATCATTCTTGAGACAAAACAGTAATGTAACAATAATAATTTAAAAAATAACAATACAACAAACGTTGGTGATAAAGCATCCTCTTCATTAGTATCAAGTTCGTATAGCACTCCGAATTCCTGTGCAAAGAGGATTTCGGATGAAAATTGAACTCGGAGGGGGGGGGGTAAAATGAATTTTGTGGGCTGGAAAACTGCTTCCTTGCAACGTGTTCACGGGTCAGAGTACATTAAAAGCTCAATTGTACTGCTGTGCACTCGATCTCTGCTTTCATTAGTCTAGATGCCTAGGGGCACCTAGTCCAGGAAGCACCACGTGGAGGAAGAACAGTCAGGAATATCAGTATTGTTGCGTAATGAGCGTACAAAACGTAGAAAAATAACGAAGTTTCTTTCACTGTGACGGCACCACTGTTCTCGAAAATTGACAACGCCGCATGATTTTTTATCAGGACTACATATGGTATATATATATATATATATATATATATATATATACCTTAAGATACCTTTTAAATGCTCTGGGTATATGCTTGAACCCACCAACCAAAACGGAACTCAATTATACCGCTGTGCACTCGGTCTCTGCTGTTATTAGTATAAATCCTTGTAAAGACTTAATCCAAAATGTACCACGTGGGGCACAAACAGTCAAAAATATCACCATCATTGAAATTTGATACTTTACAAGTACCACTCCAAATCTCAGCATTTCACTCAAGGAATACATAATCAAGAATATCACCGCCATCCAACTTCACAAGCATTACTCGAATCCACTTACCGATTAGCCGATCCCGCCACATTAAACTTAATCGCACCAGCGCGTTCAGAACAACTGTTTGTCGCCGTCGTTGTTGGCAGCGGCGGCAGTGCCGCGGTACTGTTCTTCGATCCGCTACTATTCAAATTCTTGAGCAATTTGGAAACAACCGAGGCAGCTACGGCAGATGCGGCCGACCCGGGAGCTTTCTCGTGCAATCTTACTCGACGATCTATCCAGTCGGCTGCTTTCGAATCCGCCTTGACGTTGACATCACCACCACCATCATCATCATCAGCGCCAAAGGTCGTAATGTATTCGACACGTGGCCGTTTCGAATTGGAACTGCGGCGGCGGTGGTGATGATGATGCGAACGACGCTGTCAAACGAGAGTAAAAATATTGATTTGTATTTATAATCTCAGTAATTGAATACCTTCATGTGGTGTATCTTAGATATAGGTTAACACGAATCAAGGACTGAATGTGCAAAGTTCCACCTTGGAAGGTGGGTACAAGCATACACACGGGATACTTGAATACTATTTTATATATATGTAGCCTTTGAGCTCATAGACATGATTTATAAAATAATCATTACATTTTTTTTATTATTCTTTGAGAAATGTGATTTTTAAAGTCTTAATTAATGACGGTATTATGCTGTATTGCTAGAATAAATGTGTCGGGATGGTCTCGAGGTACAGCGCTGGACTTAGATCTGAGTGGGTAAGAGCTCAATCTCCACTACAGACATCGAATTCGAGCCTTCATTTAGGGCTTCTCTAACTTGCTGAAAAAAGTATCTTGTAAAGCATTCAAGCATTATTATTATTATTATTATTATTATAAATAAATAAATAAATAAATAAAGTGCCAGCTGCGGTACTCAAACAGCGAAATTGCCAACAAACGTATGCCAGATAAACTGGATAATCGATGTATTATAAAACTTATTTGTTCAAAAACTTTTAAAATTTGCTATATTCAAAAAATGACGGTTTTTAACAATACCCTAATTTTAAAATTTCCAACTTATAAAATTAAATAATTTTCAAAAAAATCAATAAATTACACATAAAATGATTATCAAATTTTCTACTACAATAGGCAACGTATTTCATTCTAGTTAATTTTTTTTAAATATTTTTGTTTGTAAAATAAATTAATATATATTTTTAAAATAACAAATTTTTTAACACATAAAGATTTGATTTTTTAATAAATATATAACCTTGATACATACGCTGGTAAAATTTATTAAATATAAAAATATGTTATTTATTTACAAAAATAATTATTAAAAAATATATTTTAATTTTATATTCTTTTTATTTCTAAAAATAATAATTTTTAAAATAAAATCACTGCTCATACATATATTTACAAATTTGCACTGTATGTTTAAATTGTCAATAAACAAATTATTTTAAAAGTATTTTAATATAAAGAATTTTAAAACAATTTTTTTTTCAAAAAATTATTAAATTATTTTTAATAATTTAAGCACAAGGTCGATTTTTATTTTCCATTTCAAAATGTGGAATTTTGATAAAAAGGCTTCTTATTTCCGCGCACTTAATACTTATGGTTAAAACAGATCAGCGTCGTTATTTGTCTACCCATGATTATGAATTAGATCAAAGTTTTTATAAAAGGGGCACAAAAGTTAAAATGCATAAAAATAGATGTTTCAACTGTGTACAACATTTTGAACAATAAAACAAGCCCCCGATCACCCACAGTTGGTAGAAAACGTTCAACAAGCAAACAAGATAATCAGTTTATAATTATGCAGCTTAAAAAACACAGAACAATGAATGTAAAACAAATAAAAAATAAATACTTAGAAGATTTTTCATATTCAATTGTAAGGAGGATGAAATCTGAAGGCTTCATTCTTAAAGCGGCTGTTAAGACACCTCCACTTTGTCGTGCCCGTAGACTACAACGAGTGGAGTTTGCTAAAAAGTACAAACATTATCCATCATCATTTTGGAGATCAATATACTACACAGATGAGTGTGCTATATCCTATGAGTCATGGACTGAACATTCAAAGGTTATTTGTAGTCCAAATTTCCCACTCAACCACACTTGTACTGCTATAAAAGTTGCACATCCTTCATGTGTCAAAGGATATTTTGCAATTAAGTACAATCAGTCTTCAAAATAGATGCGTACTAATGGCAATTTAAACAACGCTGAATTTATACAAATATTTAGAGATATGTTTTATAATAAGCTGTCTAGAAATGCTACAGGACAATTAACAATTATTTAAGACAATGCTCCTGTGCACACTTGAAAAATGGTAATGTGTATTTTAACACAACTTACAATTTACTATACGTTTTCCTTATTTAGACCACAAAAGCTTTGAAAAGCAAAAAGCTTACTTTTATTCAACTTCCTCCATACAGTCCAGACCTCAATGTAATTGAAAACTTTTTTAGTATTTTAAAACGTGAGATGAACCGCATGGAAACTGACGTATCATTGAAAGCGAAAATTAATAATGTTAAAAAATTGCATTTCGAAGGATTATATTGGTACGTTGATAGATTCCTACCCCAAGCGGCTGGCAGAGGTTGAACAAAAGCGTGAATATCACTTAAATTACTGACATTATTAGGTTTGTTACCTTTATTTTGTATGGGATGCTAATGATCCTGAGGATTTGAGTAATGCTTATAAAGTTTCAATTTCCAATGATGGTGATATTCCTGACTGCTAGTCCTCCACGTGGTGCATCCTGGACTAGGTGCCCCTAGGCATCTAGACTAATAACAGCAGGGTCCGAGTGCACAGCGGTATAACTGGGCTTCCGCTACGGCGAGTGGGTGCGAACATACACCCAGGATACTTAAAAGGTATCTAAAGGTATACGTATATCATATGTAGCCCTTGGGCTAAGGGAGATAACCCTGACAAAAAATCAGGAGGCCTCGTCAATCTTTGCGAACAGTGGCGACGTCACAAGGATGCCGTCTACCAGCCAAGAAACTTTGTTATTCTTCCACGTTTGTCTACGCTTGTCAAGCCATCAAAATTGATCGTTCTACATGTCGTATAAATATGGGAAATAATGAAGAGGTGACCACGTCGCCAACCAAAATGAATGAATGATGAATGAATTTTGTATATTTATGTATTTTAGTAGATAAAACTATTTTTTAAAACCAATTATCTGTGTTTGTTTTTAGGTTTTCATAATGGTGGTATTGTGCTTTATCGCTAAAACGAATGTTATTGTATTATATTTAAAAAAATTTTTGCGACTAATATTAAATGTATATATATTAGTAAAGTGTTATCATTGGATTCATTTATGTCACTATCTGTATTCTTTGAGAAATGTAATTTTTTAAAAGTTTTAATCAATGACGATATTATGCTGTATTGCTAGCATAAGTGTCGGGATGGTGTCGAGGTACCGCACTCGACCTGGATCTCAATGGGAATGAGTTCGAATCCCACCTAAATGTCCACTTGCAGAAAAATGTATCTTGTGAGGCAATTCAAGCAGCACCAATAATAATAATAACAAGACACCCAAAGTGCCAATAAACATACACTAGATGAACTCGATGATCGACGTCTTACGGTAGGCCTCGACCGGTTTCTCGGACTGGGACTTCGGTCACTGCTAGAAGACGATCTGACTGGCAATTTGCAAACGGCCTTCGTTTTCATCTTCGTTTTCCTGTCCATCATCACTGTGCGGCTTCGCGAGCGTCCAAAGCCAACCGAAGTCATGCCGCCAATGAGAACGGTCGACGACGCTGTGCGACTTCTCGGCTTGGAAGTGTCCACTTCGGACGACGACGAATAACTGTTCGAATCGGACGAACTCGCCGACAAATAGACGGTGCGTCTGTCAATAGGAAATTATACGTGTCGGTGTGTAATTTTGGCCAACAATTTGAGTGGGTGTCAGCAGCCTAGTTCGAGTTCATTGGAGGCACAGAGTTAATTCATTCATTCATTCATACCATGACCTTTTGATTAGTTTGTAAAACATCCCGAATTCCAATGCCAAAAGGTTGTCGAATGTAAAATGAACTTGAGTGGAGTGGAGTAGGTCAATGAAGTTTCGTGGCTTTCCTGCGAAGACGCCAGTATTCACCGAAATTGACGAGGCAATTAGAGGTTGATACAATAGACTACAAATGGCATACGTACACCTCAAGATACCTTTGCAGTACCATGAGTGCTTACTTGAACCCACTCGCCAAAGTGAAAACCCAGTTATACCGCTATGCACTACATGGATGAGGAACAGTTATGGATTTGAGACATTAATCACACCCTCCAAAATATGCTCCTCGGCTGGGGGAATCAAATCACAGGTAATCCACGTAACAATCGTTAATATAATAAAAGTTGAATTGGGGACTCACAATTCAAAAACGGTTGATGAAAATATAATAAGTAGTATGTGCCAACAAAAAAAGAAAATCAAAACATACTTCGTTATCGGTTGTCCAGTCAAAAGTCCAACTCTGAAATGAACACAAAAATGCCAAATTAAAAATGATTGCATTTTACAATTTGCACTTACCGGTTAGCAACACAATCGTGAGGATTTGAATTAATCTTTATTATCAAAATAGTGGTAATAATCCGGTTTGTCAGACTGATACAAGGGGGCGAGTAATATTCACTGAGTAGGCCTTGTTTGAGCGTTGAGAATGATGTGCCCTATTGACCACGGCATTTAATTGATTTTACGATCGGTTAGTCATTCTTTTTGAGGTAACTCTCTGTGTGGACCAAGCACACTACCGTCCATAAATAGCGAGTGACACCAACAATCGTTATCAGCCTCTTCATCTTGTGTCTTAATTTTCAACAATATCAATAATCCTATTTCTTACACTGATACATCTGGGCGAGTAATATTCACTCAGTAGGCCTTGTTTGAGCTTTGAGAAGGGCTTTTTGTGTGTAGGGCTGTTTAATGATAACACTTAGGATGGCACCGATAATAATGTGTTGTACTTTTGTCAATACATTATTGATCTTTATTTCATTTTGCATAGTGACCTGGGGGTTACCTCCTCATTATTTTGCATATTTATACTACATAACAAACGATTGAAATCGGTAGCGTAACAAAAGTAGAAGAATAACAAAAGTTTCTTGGTTGGTAGATGGCATCCTTGTGGCGTCGCCATTGTTTGTTTTAAAGATTGACGAGGCCGCCTGATTTTTGTCAGGGTTATCTCCCTTAGCCAAGGGCTACATATAGTATACGTATACCCTAAAATACCTTTTAAGTACCCCGAGTGTATGTTTGCACCAACCCGCCAAAACAGAATTCCAGTTATACTGCTGTGCAGTCAGTATTTGCTGTGTTAGTCTTACTACTTAGAACCCTCTCATCATCATCGCCTTCTTTTCAACGCGTTAACACCTGACTATCCGTTTGGTCCACAACTGTTTATTTGGCACAGCCTTATTCATAGCTAACCTCTATTGCTAAAAGTCGTTCCACTATCCGCAACCTGTAGACGCGCCAAGTTGAATTGGTATTCTTCCTGGGACTTAGTCCAGAATGTACCTCTTGAAGGAGAAACAGTTAGGAATATCACCACCCCAATAAAAAATCCACAAGATTATTATCACCCCTGGAATGTTAATGATCCACGAGGATTTGAGTAATGCTTGCAAATTCTCAATTTCCAATGATGCTGCTATTCCTGACTGTTCGTCTTCCATGTGATGGTGCATCTTGGACTAAGTGCCCTAAGCACCTAGACTAATAACAGTAGGCTAGAAGTGCACAACGGTATAACTGGGTTTCCGCTACGGTTGGTGGGTGTAAGCATACACTCAGGATAATAAAAAACCGTTGCTAAGATTCA
Organism: Cardicola forsteri; assembly: GCA_025895645.1. Taxonomy (NCBI): domain Eukaryota; kingdom Metazoa; phylum Platyhelminthes; class Trematoda; order Strigeidida; family Aporocotylidae; genus Cardicola; species Cardicola forsteri. Next base: position 129,280 of record JAKXYG010001284.1, read on the forward strand.
TTCATTTCATTTTGGTTGGTGACGTGGTCACCTCTTCATTATTTCCCATATTTATACGACATGTAGAACGATCGATTTCGATGGCTTGACAAGCGTAGACAAACGTGGAAGAATAACAAAGTTTCTTGGCTGGTAGACGGCATCCTTGTGACGTCGCCACTGTTCGCAAAGATTGACGAGGCCTCCTGATTTTTTGTCAGGGTTATCTCCCTTCGCCCAAGGGCTACATATGATATACGTATACATTTAGATACCTTTTAAATATCCTGGGTGTATGTTCGCACCCACCCGCCGTAGCGGAAGCCCAGTTATACCGCTGTGCACTCGGACCCTGGTGTTATAAGTCTACATGCCTAGGGGCACCTAGTCCAGGAATATCAGTCAGGAATATCACCATCTTGGAAACTGAAACTTTATAAGCATTACTGAAATCCTCAGGATCATTAGCATCCCTGGGCTAAGATTGACAACCCTGACAAAAAATCAGGCGGCCTCGTCCATCTTTGCAAACCGTGGCGACGTCAATAAGGATGTCATGTACCAACCAAAAACCTTCGTTATGCTTCTACGTTTGTTACACTTATCAAGCCATTGAAATCGGTCGTTCAATATGCAGTACAAATAAAAAAATAAGGAAGGGACTTTATAAGCATTACTCAAGTCATCCAAATAATTAGCATCCCAAGTGTTCGTGGGTATTCCGTCTTGCACAATGATTGTAAAGTGATCTCTATTCTCCCAACAACAACAACAATTATCAAATTTTCTTAAAACAGATGGGGCGGGTCGTTAGTGCTTCGGCCTGGCTGGTCAAGGAAGAACAAAAACTAACCGTTCACGCACTTGGCGTTAATAATACGCGGAACATTATCACCAACTCGGCGTGCTCGCAGCAGTCGGCGAACTCGACGTGATTTGCGTCCCTGGACAAAAAAAGATACAAAACGAGAACACTGTCAATAGATGTTGCAATGAAAATTTTAAAAAAATATTTTACTTTTTTGGTGACAATCACGAGGATTTGAATAGTGTTTCAAAAGTCTCCATTTACAATAATGGTAATATCCCTGGCTGTTCCTCCTCCATGTGATGCCATCAGGCATTTAGAATGACTTTCACTCGACTGCCGATCAGTGAATGAATGCAGCTTACATCCTGAGGATTTGAGTAATGCTTATAAAGTCTCAATTTCCAATGATGGTGATATTCCTGACTGTTAGTCCTCCACGTGGTGCATCCTGGACTAGGTGCCCACAGGCATCTAGACTAATAACAGTAGGGTCCGAGTGCACAGTGGTATAACTGGGCTTCCACTACGGCGGGTGGGTGCAAACATACACCCAGGATATTTAAAAGGTATCTAAAGGTATACGTATACCATATGTAGCCCTTGGGTTAAGGAGATAAACCTTACAAAAAATCAGGAGGCCTCGTCAATCTTTGCGAACAGTGGCGACGTCCAAGGATGCCGTCTACCAGCCAAGAAACTTTGTTATTCTTCCACGTTTGTCACGCTTGTCAAGCCATCGAAATCGATCGTTCTACATGTCGTATAAATATGGGAAATAATGAAGAGGTGACCACGTATCACCAACCAAAATGTATCTCAAGGTATCCATTTACCATATGTAGCCCGTTAGGCTTGTGGATCCGGCATCACCTAACCCCCCAGATTCCCAGAAAACTCCCTTGTCAATTCACGAAAACACTGACGCCGTCACAAAGAGGCGGTCTTCCAACCAAAAAACTTCATCTATCCCGCCACCCCCCTTCCAAATTCAATTCAACCCCAATTTCAACCCCTTATCTCTAATTCTCCTATAAAGGAAAAAGAAACAAACGTACACATAATTGAAGCTTTTCATCTTCCAAACTCTTAGCCATACGCAGTTCGTTTTCCAGCTGTTGATCGGCATCGAGCAAGCGCTGAAAATCGTTCAAATGCAGTCCAAACATCAAACCACATGTTGCCAGTCGTTTCAGAGCGCGTGTATCCAACACAGTGAGCTTCAATTCGACATCTAAATAAGATGGATAAAACAAAAGAATTTGATACAAAATAGGAATACTAGTAATCCTCAGGATTTGAAATGCTAACATAATAATAATATTTATTTATTTATTATTTTTGCTACTTTGAAACTTAAATAAGCCCCTTCCATTATTCACGGTTTTCGGAGCCGTGCACAGATAGTCCCGTTCAACGACTTTACTGTTGTTTCCAAGATAAAGTCCCGGTCAAAAACGTGTGAAAATCGACTTGAACAGCATCCATTCAAGTGGATTTTGTGACCACCTTTCCTTTTCTTCCAATTGGCATTGGGGACAAGTCAGGGTTACGATACGTGAGCTTGTATTAGGACTTCTACGAAGAACGTGTCTAAAATCAGCTCCATCTTCTTTGTTGCCAATACCAATGAAGAAAGATCGTGAAATTGAAGGTCATCTCGAATTTGGTGGTTACTGATCTTTTTTGTCCAATCCCTTGATACGGATGATGCAAAATGGATGTTGTGCCAAATATATCTGGTAAATATAACATTTGAGTTGAACTCTTTATCGATCCAATTAGGAATGTGTTCTTTAGCCCGTTCAGATAAACGACGAGTTGTCCGACCAATATATTTTACGTTGAATAGACCCGTCATTTCTTCGTATCAGTGTTACGTCCAAAAAATTGATTGTATCATTTTCTTCAAGGTCCCATTTCATTTTGATATTGGGATGAATGTTGTTGCTGTCACACATTAAAACCCATTTTGTGTGTACAAAAACAATTTGTAACTTCATTAAATTTAGCGTGGACTTAACATATGCATGTTGTGTATATGTATGTGTAGTTATTAATGTTAAGTTAATTATATCATGTATATATATATATATATATATATATATATATATATATATATATATATGTACTGATTTTTTATGTTTGTTTGTGACTGAAGAGAATATACGAAATGTTTCACATTTGTTGACTTTCAGATGAATATGAGCTTGTATTAGGATTTCTACGGAGAACGTGTCTAAAACAAATTCCATTTTCTTTTTCGCCAATACCAATGAAGAAAGATCGTGAAATTGAAGGTCATCTCGAATTTGGCGGTTACTGATCTTTTTTGTCCAATCCCTTGATACGAAGGATACAGAATGGGTGTTCTGCCAAATGTATCTGAGACATCTTGTTTCAAACTTGTCAAGTTTCATGATTTTTGATCCTGTAAGAGTCCAGGTTTCAGCTGCATACAGAAGCACTGTGCGAATCAATAAAGAGAAAATGTTCATCTTTGACTATGGATTAATATTTTTTTCATCTCCAAAGTGGATTGGGAAATTTTCCAAACGCAGCAGCAGCTAAACAATTTGTAATGCTAATAATCTTAAAGATTCGACTAACACTTGTAAAGTTTCAATTCCCAACTGTTAAATCCTCCACGTGGTGCAGCCTGAGACAAACATTTGAGCGATATTACTGGGTTTCCGCTTCAACAGATGGATGCAAGCATACACCCGGGATACTTAAAAACTATCATAAGATATACGTACACCTTAGGCTGACAAAAAAATGAAGCGGCCTCGTCAATCTTTAAGAACAGAGGCCTCGGTGACAAGGATGCGTGGTATCATGTTAACGCAACCTAAAACGGAAAAATAATTTTAGAAATCCAATAGATTAACCTTAATAATTATATGGCACACATTTGTCTATCGAAAGGAAATTGGTTAGCCTTAAAAACGTGAAAATTTGTGGGTCCACTACATTTTACAACGCATTTTTTCTGAGACGGCTGTTACGTTGATTGGGAGCAGGTTGAAATTGTTGTACACGTTTCTGTGTTTTTTTATGTAACCCAATTGATAGATGCATACGACTGCGATTGATCAATATGATTCATTGCTACTTGACATCGTTTTTTTGTAAATTGTTTTTATCCAACCAGACTGCTTTTTATAAAAACGAATGAGCACAGCTTTGTTGTATATCTTCGTTCACTGCAATTTTTCATAACTAATGCTTAGAACGTGCTTATATTTTGCATGATGTAATAGATAATCATAATTCCAGTTATTAAATTTTGACTAACAATGCACGTTTCACACTTTTTCTAGTTTATGAGATTTATTCTGGTTGGTGATGTCACCACTTCTTCATTATTTGCAACATTTATGCTGCATAGCAAACGGAGAAGAATAAGGAAGCTTCTTGGGTGGTAGACGGCATCCTTGTGACGTCGCCGCTGTTCGCAAAAATGGACAAAACCGCCTAATTTCTCTCTTAGCGCAACAAATTTCCTAGGCTACTACCTTATTGCTTTATATAATCATTAATAAAAATTATAATTATCACACAATGAGTGAAATGCGTCGACAAACGTTTGCAACAGAACCAACTCTTCATTAGTTCCAAGTTTGCATACTATTCCCAATTCTTGTTACGATTTCTAATTGTAGTTCATTTCATTTTGACGTGAAATCGCCTCTTTATTATATTCCTTATTTATACTGCAAATTAAACAATCGACTTCAAAACGAATATTTGCAATGAAAGTAGAAGGTAAAAGAAACCGAGGTCAATCGAAAAGAAAGTGTTTAGATTGTGAAAGCAAATATGAAAGAAAGGAAAATGATGCAATTTACACCGCTGACAAAACCAAGTGAAGAAAACGGACAAAAAACAACGACCTCTCACAACATGAGATGCTAATAATCAATAGGATTTGAGCAATGATTATAAAGTCTCAATTTCCAATAATGGTAATATTCGTAACTGTTCGTCTTCCACGTGATACATCCCGGACTACATGCCTATATGTATCTAGACTAATAACAGTAGAAACCGAGTGCATAGCGGTATAACTGGGTTCCCGCTTTAGCGGATGGGAGCAAGCATACACCCAGAGTACTTAAAAGGTATCTTGAGGTATACGTATACCATATATAGTCCTTGGGCTAAGGAAGATAACCCCAACAGGCGGCCTCGTCAATCTTTGTGAACAGTGGCGACGACACAAGGACGCCGTTTACCAGCCAAGAAAGTTTGTTATTCATTGAAGTCGATCGTCTAACATTCATTTTGGTTGGTAATCACGTGGTCACCCCTTCATTATTTCCAATCTTTAAACGACATATAAACGATCGATTTTGATAGCTTGATAAGCGTAACACAAACGTGGAAGAATAACAAAGTTTCTTGGCTGGTAGACGGCATCCTTGTGACATCGCCACTGTTCGCAAAGATTGACGAGGCCGCCTGATTTTTCCTAATGGTTATCTCCCTTAGCCCAAGGGCTACATATGGTATACGTATACCTTTAGATACCTTTTAAATATCCTGGGTGTATGTTCGCACCCACCCACCGTAGCGGAAGCCCAGTGATACCGCTGTGCACTCGGACCCTGCTGTTATTAGTCTAGATGCTTAGGGGCACCTAGTCCAGGATGCACCACATGGAGGACGAACAGTCAGGAATATCACCATCATTGGAAATTGAGACTTTATAAGCATTACTCAAATCCCCAGGATCATGTCACGAACCAAAATGAATGAATAAATGACGATGTTTCTGTCATACTAAGAAGTATAAAATGTAAGTAGACATGTAACTACGTTTACGTAATAATGTCTATAGATGGCTCATATGTTTCACAGTGCCTAGATGGAATAATTGCTAAAGCAAATGCATATTTTCCAAGTGCCTTTCAGCAGTGGACATTTGAGTAAAGCCGAATGTAGGCCCGCATTTGATGCTTGTGGTGGATGATTAGAAATCCACACTGTAACGCCAGACCAGCCCATAACTATTTAGATGACAACGATAGCGTCATTTATTTAAATAATCAAAATTAACCAAAACCAAATAGACACTATACTTTCAAAAACGTAGACGTATTATTGCCAGAACGTAATAGAAGTAATACGTTCATTGTTACCTACACTACACCATACGTTGAAATGGAACGTTCTTATTGCTATTGTCCATATACTAATATCTGAATCAATTGCAGACAGCTAATCAGAAATAGCCACTCCACATAAAAAAGGAAATAGCTGTAAAGAAGAAGAAGACCTATAAAATTGCCAAATATTTCGATTCCTATAGCAGCTTCAATGTTGTCAGTACTTTGGTATTTTAAGTTCAAACAAACGACCCTCATATTCATCTGAAGGTCAACAAATGTGAAACATTTCGTATATTCTCTTCAGTCACAACAAACATAAAAAATCAGTACATATATATATATATATATATATATATATATATATATATATATACATGATATAATTAACTTAACATTAATAACTACACATACATATACACAACATGCATATGTTAAGTCCACGCTAAATTTAATGAAGTTACAAATTGTTTTTGTACACACAAAATGGGTTTTAATGTGTGACAGCAACAACATTCATCCCAATATCAAAATGAAATGGGACCTTGAAGAAAATGATACAATCAATTTTTTGGACGTAACACTGATACGAAGAAATGACGGGTCTATTCAACGTAAAATATATTGGTCGGACAACTCGTCGTTTATCTGAACGGGCTAAAGAACACATTCCTAATTGGATCGATAAAGAGTTCAACTCAAATGTTATATTTACCAGATATATTTGGCACAACATCCATTTTGCATCATCCGTATCAAGGGATTGGACAAAAAAGATCAGTAACCACCAAATTCGAGATGACCTTCAATTTCACGATCTTTCTTCATTGGTATTGGCAACAAAGAAGATGGAGCTGATTTTAGACACGTTCTTCGTAGAAGTCCTAATACAAGCTCACGTATCGTAACCCTGACTTGTCCCCAATGCCAATTGGAAGAAAAGGAAAGGTGGTCACAAAATCCACTTGAATGGATGCTGTTCAAGTCGATTTTCACACGTTTTTGACCGGGACTTTATCTTGGAAACAACAGTAAAGTCGTTGAACGGGACTATCTGTGCACGGCTCCGAAAACCGTGAATAATGGAAGGGGCTTATTCGAGATGCTACGTGAACTTGGAATTAATAAAGAAATGGCTATGCCACCAACTTTTATCTTTATTTTATTTTCATCTGAGATGAAATCACTGTAGCCAAATGATCATGAGGCACAGCACTACTAACACACTTATCGATCGCGTAGTTCTATGTCAAACCAAGTCACTGTTATCATTCATCGATCTTCGTTATATGTGCAAATTGTCAATTCTGTGCAGCAATGATAATATGAATTCACATAGTTTACTTCAATGTTTTTCGGTAACAATGCTATTGCAATGCATATACAATAAGTCAAAGCATATTTTGGCAACAGAGTGATTTCATTTCAAATTAGAACAGGGGCCAATGTCACCTTAAACAACAACAAAAGTTAGTGGGGCAAAGCCAAATCTCCATTAATTCCAAATTCGCATAGCATCTCGGACAATCCCTTTCTACTGTTTACAATTTTCGAAAATGTGTAGGGATATAACAGTCCATCGACTTTGCCATTGTTTCCAAGATAAAGTCCCGGCCAAAATAGCGTGAAAATCGTCCCGAACAGCATCCATCCAAGTATCTTTCTGACCACCTTCCATCGCCCTTCTTCCAATCAGCATTTGGACAAAGCAGGGTTACGATACGTGAGATTGTATCAGGATTTTTACGAAGAACGGGTCCAAACCAGCACAATCTTTGTTGTCGCGATACCAATAAAGGAAGATTGTGAAATTGGAGGTCATCTCGAATTTAGCGGTTGTTGTTGGGACTAGGTGCTTATAGGCACTTTAGACTAATAACAGCAGGAACCGAGTACAGAGCGGTGCATGTTGCCTCCACTGTTTTACCCGAAAACATATTTTAACAAAACTTATTGAAGAACCACATTTAGTGAACCGGCATCAAATCCACGTTGGATTCGAGCAAAGATGCCGTCTACCAGTCAAAAAACGTTGTTATTCTTCTCCATGTGTTACGCTTATCAAGCCATCGAAGTCGATCGTTTGCTATGCCGTAGAAATATGGAAAATAATGAACAGGTGATTACTACGTCACATCAGATAATTATGTTTTACACTTTTGACTACTTTTCTCATGGTCAGTCGTTGACTAACATCAGCTCCCCCAGCTCGTCATCGAAAGATTCACAAAAATTTCCTGTCCTCGTTAGTCTATCGTATCCCATTCTCATTGGTTCAATGTTTACCAAAGCGGGTGGCAAAAAAACGTATGAAGTAGGAACCAATAACAGTTGGCTAAAATTTGTGATCCAAATAATAATTGTTACTCACCAATATCCATGTCACTGTCGACTTCTTCTTCCGAATTACTTTCTTCGTCGGGTGTTGGAGACAAGTTGGAATGGAATTTAGACAACTGATCGGCAGAAGTAGCGGCATGACTGTTTTCGTAAACGAATCCGATAGCAGCTTTCGGTTCTAATGCTCTAAAATGGAGCATACATTTGAAATTGTTTCAAAAAAGATATAATAGAAGGGATGCTAATAATCCCCCAAGGATTTAAGTAATGCTTATGAAAAATCTCAATGTCCGATGATGGTAATATTCCTGACTGTTCCTCCTTCATGTGGTGCATCTTGAACTATGTGCCCCTAGGCATCTAGACTAATAACAGCAGAGACCGAGTGTACAATGGTTTAACTGAGCTTCCACTTTGGCGGGTGGGTGCAAGCATACACTCAGGTTACGTAAAAGGTATCTTCAGGTGTATATATATATATATACCATACGTAGCCCTTGAGCTAAGAAAGATAACCCTAAAAAAATCAGGCTGCCTTGTCAGTCTTTGCGAACAGTGGCATAAGAATGCCGTCTACCAGCCAAGAAACTTTGTTATTTTCTTACATTTGTTACGTTGCCAACGGAAAATTTGGACAGACATTGTAGAATGCGAACTCAGTCCTTTTATTTATGCTAAGCCCCCTCGTCCAAATGAATTATATAAATGGACGTCCGTTTGTTTACCCTATGCAGCCAACAGAGATCATTGGAGGGGTTTAACTCGGGGGATGTAATTAACATTTAATATCAGCACACCTCAAGTGTCGTTCTTTGAGTACACACTACAAAAGTTGACGTTTTTACAGACGTTTTGGTTTTTGGACTATCCTGAGTGATAATAACCGGTGGGGAATGTTTATCCCCGATGATGATGATTTGTTACGCTTATCAAACCATCAAAGTCAATAGACAAATAAAAATTCAGTACAAATTGCATGATAATAATAATAAATAAATAAATAATAACATTTTACACACTTTTTGGCTACAGAAGCATCTTCTTCTTTGCGTCGTTTATCCAAATCACCAAACTTTTCCTCCATTTCAATTTGTTTCAATACTGCGGACTCAGCAACTTAAAGATGTATATATATATATATATATATATATATATATATATATATATATATATATATATAGATCAAAGTATCTGGCCTCCGTAAAAAAACAAAAGTGCGATTCCGATTACAGAGTCAACTATGCCAACAGCTCCATACGTGCACCTTAAGATACCTCTTAAGTACCACCATGGGTGTATACTTGCACCCACCCGCCGATAGTTAAAGTCGTTGCTGTGTTAGTCTAAGTTTCAACGTGTACCTAATCCAGGATGCATTATGTGCTGACAGTCAGAAATATCACCATAATTAGAAAGTGAAATTCTATAAGCATTATTCAAATTCCCAAGATTATTGACATGCCAAATGATTCATCTTTTAAAAAGACTGTCCAACCCAAAACATCCATGTCAGATTTTCAAAATATCATTTTAATGCCCATACGTATATGTTGTAATCATTTATATTTTACCTATATTCATTTTCACACATTAAAGTCATTTGTAGTTCGCTTTCAATTAAAAATAACATGCTACTTGTGTTTATCTGTATTTGAATATTGTTTTAATTACCTTAAGGTGTTTTATTATTGTACCTACTATTGCATGCTAAAGATTACTTCTAATGTATCAAGGGTATTAACCATAACTATAATAATAATAATAATAATAATAATAAAATAATTGTAATAAGGATTATCATCATTATCGGGAATAAACATCCCCCACCGATTATCGCCCAAAAATCTGCAAAATATCAACTTTTACAATGTGCACTTAATAAATGATACTTGGGGTTTTCTGACTTTAAATGTTAATTACATCACGAATTAAACCCATCCAATAAACTCTATTAACTGCAGAAGGTAAACAATTGAAAGCCCAAGTAATTTATTCGGACTGGGAAACTTAGCATAAATAAAAGGACTGAGTTTGCGTGCTGCAATGTTCATCCAAATTATTCGTTGACCACCCGGCCTTCTTTTCCATCCAGGTAATGGATGGACTTCCATAACTATTCTGACTGGATAAGTGCGTAATCTACGTAAAATATAATTAGTCCATTTCAGTGGTCTTTTCCTTATTGTGTTAGAGATACATGGCCAATGAATGCTAAGTATGGGATGCTAATAATCTTGAGGATTTAAGTAATGCTTATAAAGTCTCAATTTCCAATGATGGTGATAATCCTGACTGTTAATCCTCCACGTGGTGCATCCTGGACTAGGTGCCCACAGGCAGGGTCCGAGTGCACAGCGGTATAACTGGGCTTCCGCTACGGCGGGTGGGTGCAAACATACACCCAGGATCCTAAAAGGTATCTAAAGGTATACGTATACCATATGTAGCCCTTGGGTTAGGGGAGATAACCCTTACAAAAAATCAGGCGGTCTCGTCAATCTTTGAGAACAGTGGCGACGTCACAAGGATGCCGTCTACCAGCCAAGAAACTTTGTTATTCTTCCACGTTTGTCTACGCTTGTCAAGCCATCAAAATCGATCGTTCTACATGTCGTATAAATATGGGAAATAATGAAGAGGTGACCACGTCACCAACCAAAATGAAATGAATGAATGAATGAATGTTAAGTATCCTACAAATATCTGTAGATGGTTGAAATATTTTATTAGTAATTAAACGGATGGGTTCAATAGAAGGCAGCGAGCGAAACCATAATGATAATGATAATAATGATAATGATAATAATAATAATAATAATAATAATAATAATAATATGAATAGTAATAGTAAGCAAAAAAACTAAATTAATGATAACAACCAACCTACATGCTAGTCAACAAACCATTCATGGTAAAAGTAACTTACAGGATGAAAATTCATTGTGTACCAAACACCGATATCGTTCATAATTACACAAACGACTTTCGATTCGATTGATTGCATCACGTCTATAATGGAAAATTAAACGAACAAGGATCATTAAAAAAAAACAAATGTTGGTAAAAAAAACCCACCTCTTTATTAACTCCAAGTTCACATAGCATCTCGAATAACCCCCTTCCATTATTCACGGTTTTCGGGATGCTAAATAATCTTGAGAATTTGAGTAATGCTTATAGTCTCAAACTCCAATGACGGTGATACTCCTGACTGTTATTCCTCCATGTGGTACATCTTGGACTAGGTGTCTATAGGCATTTTAGACTAATAACAGCAGGGACCGAGTCCACAACGTTATAACTAGTTTTCACTGGACTCACGCTCAGTGAATGGGTGCTAGCATACACCCTGGATGCTTAAAAGGTGTCTCAAGGTATCCATTTACAATATACAGCCCGCTAGGCTAAGGAAGTTCACCCTGACAAAAAATCAGTTCTCAGGTCCTTATCCTGTGCAAACAATCATGAAACTTCCCTCAAACAGAAAATATGTGGTGGAATCAGCAGCCGAGACCCCCTAGGCATCTGATCTCCAAAATTCGTCTGGGGAAGGACCAAAGTTGACGGGTTTGCATGGGAGAGTTAACAAGATTTTACCCTTGTTAACTAATAATGATGAGCCTGAGTCACCAAGGTGTAAACGGTCTTCCTTTGATGGCTCCCATAGATTCGTCAACCGGCGTCATCCCTCCCGTCCCCCGAAGATTGCCTTGTCAACTCCTGTGAACACTGGCGCCGTCAAAAGAAAGCAATCTTCCAGCCAAAAAACTTTATTCCCCCCCCCAATACACTCCGCATATGAACATAGAACGTACGGTCACTGTCGTCTGTTTCGACTCAAACATTTACTACCGCAGAGCTAAGTCGTTACAAGATTGACATCACTTGTCTTCAGAAAACAAAGCTGAATTGTTCAGAGCTATTTCGTCTTCCTACAGCTTCCCAGTTTGTTGCATTATTTCTCCCATCATCTTGTGCATTAAACTCAGCACACCACGGGGTAGCATTTTGTTTATCCCCAACAGCTTCCGATGCGTTAATTGACTGGAATGGCATATCTCAACGATTAGCGTTTGCTCGTTTTAAAGTATCCAAATACTCAATGCCTATGCTCCAACCAATAATTATAACAAAAAAAAGATGAATTTTACGAGCAACTATAATAGTTATACTTCTGACTCAACATAAACACCTTCCACTTGTACAGAAACCTTCGCAAATACAGTATCGATTGCATAGTTGAACAAAAGCAGAGTAGCCAAAAAGTATTGACGGATACCACAGCAAATTTTAATACTCAATTGTCACGATAGTTTGTTAAATGTTTGACAACTATAAAACTTACTTAATTTTAACAGATTTGACGTCATAGTGTTCTAGATTGGCACGTACATCAAAACGATCAATTACAATGGATGGATCCCCGACCCACGGTGTCCTATATACAATACACAATACAATAGCGTATAAAATCAATAAAACACCTACATGTTTTTTGGATTTTCTGCAGCCCTTGCAACGTCCGCATCCATATGCAATTTGGATGGTCTTCCATAAACTCGCAAAAATTTAATCGGATCTTGTCTCTAATATATGTATGTATATATATTATGTAACTTACGATACGGTCGTAAAAATCTCTCCTAAGTTCAATTCTTCGTTTGTGATTGATCATTAACGCTCGCAATTGCTTATCTTGTTTTCTCGCTTCCACCCACATTATTGTTAAATTACAAATTATGCTTCCAGATTATAATTAGTTATACACTAAAAATTAAGAAATTTTCAATTACGAAAAAACAATCAATGTAAAATATCTTTTACGTTTCTAAATAAAAGAACAACTATTTCAATGCATCACAATCTCAAATTAATCAGCAAAATTATGCACCTTAAAATACAAATTTTAATCGGTTTCAGTAAACCTATGAACATTTACAATCCCCTTTAACAATTGTTTAAATTAAAATGAACAGAACATCTATTATCAATAATTACTTTAAAAAACAATACAAAAACTGTTAAATGCGTATTAATCGACAATACATAAATAATGCAAGAAGCTTTAATTATAAATTATTTCAATATACGTGAGCTGTCTTTATGACATATTACTTATTAAATAATAAATATAAGTAGCTATCCCAACACTTTAAACTCCAAAACTAAAATCCGGGTACCGCAAACAATCAAAAAATAAATAATTAGTATTTTTTTAAATTGTTATTAATAATTAATAATCAACAAAAATTATTAAAAATCGAAGCATAATTAATTATAATTAAACTATACAACACTATATATAAGATGTTATTACATCTAAATAAACAAATGAGAAAATTATTATTATTATTGCTATTGTTATTATATTGTTATTATTATTGTTATTATTATAAATACATTAATTTTTAATATTTCACTATAATAAATAAATAAATAAGTAACAAGAAAATTAAAAAAGTAGTAGTACAAATAATGGGAACAAAATGAAATAGAATGTCATATGATAATGAATATAAATGTAGTCAATACAGTAAACATGTAATTAAAAAAATTAAAAATTACATACATTGAATGAGCCATTATAAGTCACAGTTGCATTATGCTGTAGTTCAAATAAATGCGTGGGTGGAGTGATTCCTATTTTTATAGGTTTGTTAGGAGTTCAGTTTTGTTTAATTCTGGATTGGTTAATATTTTGGATAAATATAGATAACATAAGTTTTTGTATTGATTTGTTTTGGTTTTCATATACAGATAAATTCTCCTTATTTTTCTAAAAGCTTTAGAATTGTTTAAATCTTTATGTAATAGGTGAGTGTTATTACCTTCAATCCTTGACACTAATTGTATACAGGATTTAAAATGTTTATTAACAATATCATTCAATGAAATAAAATATCTAATTTTTGCAGGTTTTGACATAAAAAATATGCATCTTTTTAAAACAACATAATCTTGTTTTAATAAAAAAAGAAAAATTACAGGTGAGCAATATAATATTAAAGAATAAAACCAAGATGTAATAAACAATTTAGTAATATAATTTTTAACATTTAGTTTTTTTAATCTTCTTTTGTAATAGTATAAAGATATGGTTTTTATAAGCATATACTCTACATGATCACACCAAGTAAGTATGCTATTTATGTTTACACCAAGATACTTAATTTTATTACAGGTGCATATGTTTGTTTGATTTAATTTGAATGTTTTGTTTAGTTCCATTGTTTCTTTTAAACGCTTCGTTGTAAATTTAAAGTTTGCATTTTGCTGAATTTAAATTAAAATTAAAATTAGTAGACCACTGTTCACTTTTAATAATAGAATTATTTAAAAAAGATTTTGTGCACAAAATCATATCATTGGCAAATTTAAACAAGTGTGATGACTGTGGAACTTGTAATGGATTTACGTACAGTAAAAATAAAAACAGAGATAGTACTGCATTTTGTAAAAATTAATTAGTCTTTTTTGTTAACTCTGATTTATTACAACCAACTTGTGTAAACTGTTTTTTTTAAGAAATAATATTGTAACCAGTTTAAGATGTGGTTAGATATTTTAAGTAGTTCAAGACGTTAAATTAATTTTTTTATTAATATACTATTTAAAGCGGATTTATAATTAAGAAACCTGCAGTACATTGAACATTTTGCTTTGTCAAGGGATTCAATAAAGTAATGAACAAGACTGGCTACACAGTCTAGAATAGAATAATTATTTTTATGAGCAAATTGATAATGATCATTACTAACGTTTAATATAGATTTAAAGTAGTTAAGAATTATTTTCTCAGTTAATTTCTGTTAATGAGGCAAAATTTTTGAGAATAAATGAGATTCGTGAAATACGTCAAGTATCAGTTATTTTACAATTCATAATGGATTTGCTTATTATTGTAGATTGGAACTGAAGTGCTTGCTTTACAAATGTTAATTTATTTTTAAATATTAAAGTTGGTTTTGTTTTATCTCAATTGTTGGAAATAAATAAGAAATAAAAGGTAGAACAAAATTGCATTTCTGACAGTAAAAAATTAAGATTAAAAACAAAGGTCTAGCATTACAGCGCTAGACTTGAAGTTGGTAGGCATGGATTCGAATAATAACATCGGAACTAAATATGGGTCCAAATCCGGCTTTTCTAAAATGATTACTGCTGAAAAATATTTCACTTAAAACACTCAAAGTAATAAAATAATAATAATTATTATTATAGTAATAATAATAATAATAATAATAATAAAAATATTGATAATAATTTAACGAGCAAGGTAACTATTTAATTAATTTTTATAAATAACTGCAATTGTTAATTTATACTTTCTAAACACGGATTTATTTTATTATTTGTCGGTAGTATTTGGCAACAACTCCGCCTAGTTTGGATTAGAAATGATTCAATCTAGCCAGTCCCAAGCATGGATAAAGGAGGAGGGTTTGGACGCGCAAGGTTAGCAACCTGGCTTCTGTAAAAAGATTTACACTGCTACGGAAACAATAAGAGGACGCTATTCCGGCAAACAACGGCAAAGAAGTGATTGCACGTACCAGGATGACAGAGTTATACAGATGACAGGGTTGAGCAAAAGCTAAAAGAAAGCTCAATCTTTAATTTGCAAAATCTTTAATGCCAACGAGACTTTGTTGTTGTTGTTGTTTTGCTGTAATTGTTGTTTTATTGCCCCATGCTTATTTTTAAAGTAAAAGGGTTTTGTATAATATAATATAATAGTGATATTTCGCAGCTAGTTTTTAATTTTGTGGTTTGCTTAATTATGTAAAATTAATAGTAGTTTAACATAAATAAATAAATGTTACTTTTAGTTTAATTATTTTTTAATTTTAACTTATATAAAACAGTAATTTAAAACTAGGTATTGCTAATTAGATTTGATTATTATACAACGTCCGCGTAGTTATTAAAAATATGCATTTTTTACATTTGATTAATTTAAAATTCTATAAAATATAATAATTTATCTTTTATTACTTATGTATATATTTCAATGTGTTAATTATAGTATTTGTTAGTAATTGTACAATGTTTGCTATGATGCTATAGTTAATAAACCATAAATAAATATTAACCAAGTTTTTAAGTACAGGTTACAAGTTGGTAATTTAAATTAAAGTATATATATATATATATATAATTATATATTTTAGGTTTTAAATATTAATACAATTATATCAAAAAGTTTTTATTTTCTGCTTAAATTATTCACCAAAATGTTTGTACTTTAAAATCCTTTTTAAAATAAGGTTAAATTTGTAAATATTATAAGTACTAAAACTATCAAATTTGTCGATTGATATTTCCAAAAATAGTTCATAGCCCCCATTTAAAATATTTAGAAACCAAAAACCCTAACAAATTTTAAACAGCATCATTTCACGCATAGAATTATTTTGGAATTGAATAATTTTCTTAGTAATATATTTAACTTAAAAACGATTAAGTTATTTAAATGTACTAATTATTTATTATTGCTTTAAATGTTTTACGAAAAACATCTTTTAGCGGTAGACATTTTAGTGAAGCCAAACGTGGTAAAATTTAAACTTATGCCAACTCAGGTTCAAATCTAGCGCTGTATCGTTAGATCACTCCGCCACATAATAAGTACTTCTTTGCTTCTTTTATTTAACTTATTTTCCCAACATTTCTTTGTTTTTATCTCAGTATTACTTTATTTCAGATACTTCCCTTCTCTTTATTCCATCTTCCTATCCTGATTTTGAACTTTTAGATACATTAAGAACGTAGGATTAAAAGGATTAATTTCTACGCACCTTATGTACCTTTCTGATTCCTAAATTAATAAAGTATAATTGTTTATTTTTTTGTTGTAACTAATTATATAATTTCGTTTATTGCGTTTAGTATTTGTTTATATTAAAACCTTTATTTATTTTGTTTTGCAATTTAATTGTTTAGTTTTGTAATACTATCGTAATTTAATTCTGTATTTCTAATAATAATACTAGTAATATATTTCTCAAAAAATCTTTACATTATTGCTTTTATGAGGTACAGACCAATTTACAGGTCTGATCACAAACTATAAAAATTTAAATATGCTGATATATATATATATATATATATATATATATATTTATTTAAGTGTAATAAAGATTAATAATGTTATATATATTAAAAAAGTGTATAATAAAAATGTATAAATTTAATTTAAAGGTCATATTCACCCGCACAATTTGAACTAAAGTGATTGTATGTAAATTTGGTTATAATAAATGGATGATCAGTAATCTGGGAGTTATATAAAGAGAAAAGAATAAAAATATATACAGTAATTAGATAAAGGTAAGTAATGCATATAAAAAAATTATATAATTAGGTGAACTGCGACTTTTTAGATAAACAATATAATAAAATAAAATTTCTCATGGATCCCCAAAATAGTCAAACGTTGTTTGATTAAAAATATTGGGAACAATGTGGATGTTAACGTATTTTTTAAACTATTTTGAAAACTTTGAAATCTTTTATTCTTTTTAAATTGATTGGTAAATTATTCAATATTTTAGAATATTTAATTAAGAAACATTTTGCTCTCACGGAAGATCTATGATGCAATTTACCTACTGTATATTCTCTATTTTTCAGCTTACGTTTAAATTTCAATAATTCAAATTATTATTAAAAATTGATTTAAGGAATAACATAGAGACTCAAGATTGAGCAATTGATTTTTTTCTTTGTAGTCCATAATTGATGAAAAACCAACAATCATTTTTGTAAAATATCTTTAAATATTTTTAATCTTTATTATTTTTTTTTAGAATTGAAATCATAAAGGAAACAGCAGTAGTTAATTATTGGTAAAATAGCATATTTGAAAAAAGCTACTTTGCTTTCTTTATGAATAAATATATAGTTTGCTTGTCCTAATAATTTTTTGCATTTATTGGTAATATTTAAATGGGATATATGCTTTGAAAATCGTAAGTTTTTGGAGTTATTCTAATTATGTAATTATTCACATTGATTGAATGTGTAGGCCAAATAAATTGTAAAAAGATTTATTAAAGTTCATTTCAATTTGATAAATTATATTGCAGTGCGTTGATTCAGAGTTTCTGTCGTTATATTTTGAGGCAATTTTAATATCATCGGCAAGAAACAAATGTTATTGAGGGTAGCGATATCTTTTATATAAATTAAAAAATAACAGAACCCACTACGCAACCCCGCTATCAATTTTTTGAGGCTTTGAAACTGGATTTCTAATTTTGGCTACTTGGGTTCTGTTTGTAAGTAATGGGTCAATTATGCCACATGAGTTAATTTTTTGGATAAGTTTGTTGTGGGGGTACTCTGTCAAATGCTATTCGTAAGCCAATGTACAGGACGATAATAGATTTCCTTTGTTCCTTTTTTGTGTGACATAGTCAAAGAATTTGGACACTTTATGAATAAATCCATGTTGGAATGGATTTAGTAAATTATTGTTTATCAAGTGATTTATGATTTCAGACTTGACTATTTTTTCCATAATGCGAGAGATTATTGAGGTAATGTTTATGGATTGATAATTATTCATATCTGTTTTATCACTGCTTTTAAAGATGGGTGTAATGTATGATTGCTTCCAGTTTTCTGGGTAGATGCTATTTATCAGGTTAGCTTGAAATAATTATTAATGCTAAGTCTTTTTCTATTAACTAATTTAAATTTGATTCTTCTAAACTAAATAGTTAAAAAATATTTGACTTTGTGCGATGAGTTTATGTATCAAAGTGTTTCTAAGGTATTAAACATTAACAATTCAATAAAGCTATTTTTATAAATGTTTATGTAATACATTAAATTATTCATAATTTAAATAATGCGTTTGTAACAAAATCATTAAATTGTTTATTAAAATCTATTTATTAAATAAGTATTGTAATTTTGGTTATATATATATATATATATATATATATATATATAGCAAAAAATATTATTTTAAATGTGTATAAAGCATTTCAAATGTACCGAGTTAACTAAAAATACATTTAATAGTAAAAAATTGATTTTTTTTAAGTTCAGACGTCGCAAAAGTCAGGATGTTTTCGAGTTTGAGTCACTCAGCTAATCCAGCTTGATTTTCAATAGCGGAGGAGAGCATGCGGCGTCGCCTGAGATGGTTGTGTGGTTTTAACTACTTGACTTTTTCAGTTAGTAACCTGGAAATAACAAATAATAACACAAAATGCGAAGCAAACATTTATTGTCAAATTATACGATCGAAATAAAGGGTGAACAACAGAAAACTAAAATGGATGCTGAGATAGCGAAAGTGGAATGAATTTTCAAATGGCATAGAAACGATTGTTTATATAGCCGTTGCCACCAACAAATGATGCATTTAAACAAAAATTGACAATATTGTTTTCAGAAATTAAATGTTATTTTTATAATAAAATAATATTGTGTATTATTTTTGTATCTAATTTTTATCGCAAACTGTTGCCACGTTTGAGAATAGACGCGTTTTTCAAATCCAAGTAGAGGCTACCCGAAAATAGCAAATAATAACACGAGAACCAAGTAGTAAATAAAATCAATAAAATCAAAACCAAAAAATATTAAGAAAACATTACATGGTTTCGTGGAATTAAAAGTAGTGTAATTGTGAAAACTGAGTGAATCACATGGGATAAAGATAGGTTTACATAGACTTTACAAGCAAGGGAAAAATAATTAAAAAATTTTTTATTGGTCAACCTCCGTGAGTGAGTCACGTTGGTGTATTCTTCTATCAAAAGGGGATTAACTGACCTTGAAAATGTATATAAGGTTGAAAAATCAATATTTACATAGCACTATACGATTTGTATTGCGTCATCGTGCAAATTTGGTCACACTTTTTGAAATTTTTCCATCCCCCCAACTGCCGAGTAATCACACACTCACAGAAAAGTTGATCTGACTCTTATTGGCTCCTTCGTTCGCAACTTTTTCCATGAGTTGGCTTTATCATCTACATAATAATTAGCTTATTTAAACAAAAATGATCAATATTAGTAATTTATAGTAATTTCTAACTTTCCTAATATTGATTATTCGTTTTCATGTTCCAATTTGGTACACAAATTGTCACTGCTTCACGATACATTGTATCGTTTATTTTAATCCAATGTAAAATTCTGAATTGAGAAATGTTTAATTTTTATTTAACAAATTAGTCATAATCTTTGTTGTTTATTTACTGTGTGTCGGTTTCAAGATTGTATTTAAAATTGTTTTAACATGTTAATTCATTTCAACAAGAAAATAGTTTATTTATCAAAGTAAACAAATAAATATTAATGATCAATAATTGCACAAAATTTCACCTGTCCTGTCGCCCTCTGGTTCAACTTGATACGCCCCCAGTTACAATTTCAATTAAAAAAGCTCTGGTGTCATCTAAAATAATTTTTCTGCAAATGATTGTTACAAAATAGTTCAATGTTTACCAACGGAAAGAAAAGGGATGTAACAATACTCACAATATCATAGTCACGTCAACAACACACGTGATAAATTCAAATACAAAAAAGGCGCTTCAAAACAAGATTTAAACAATGTCAAAATTATCTAAATCTATAACAATATAAAAATTGTAATTGAAATAAAAATTAATACAATAATAATTTTGAATATATATATATATTGGTCTAACGGTACAGCGCTCGAATTCGGACCTCGGTGGGCATGGGTTCGAATCCCACCACCGGCACTAAAATTCGGGCCCACGTTCGGCTTCGCTAAAATGTCCACTGCTGAAAGATGTTTCTTGTAAAATATTCAAAGTAGCAAACATAAAATAAAAAATTAAATAAATAAATATTTACGGAAAATAACGTCATGTCAAAGTTACTTAAACAAAAATAAAAATAAATAAAACATTTAATTCTAAAGCGTTAAAAAAATTGCCTTTTAATTAATGAATATAATATATTTATTGACGAATATTCTTATTTTAAAGCAATATTTAAACTAAAAATTATTTCTTACATTGGAAATATTAAAATAATAATAATAATAAAAATGTAGTACATTTATTTTAAAATTTGTTTTACATGGTTTAAAAGTGTTTATAAGAAGTTGGTTGCAATTTACACAGATATTCAAATATTTCATTTTTAATTTACTTTAAATATGTGGGAAAACTATTTAGCATACCATTTACGTCTTTAACTCCGCCGGAGCTGGTCTCAAGTCCAGTCGAAAAAGGGGGAGGGTTTGATTAGCAACCTGGTCTTTGTAAAAAGAAACACTACTGAATAAGACACCATTTCATTAAACCACAGCAGATGATGGGATTTCAATCTTCAAAGCCGAAAATTCAATAAAACCATCTCATTAAAGTGAGAGAATTTTAGATAGATTTGCTACTTTAGCGAGATAATATAATATACAAGTAATCAAATGTTTTTTAAATTGCGGGCTCTCGAATAGCTGCGCTACGTTCCTATAACACTAAAATTAAGTACTTTTACGCTGTCAATATTTTTACATTTCTTGAATGTTTTAATATTTTTCTTTTTTTTAACATCAATTTTGTTTCTACATTTTTATCAAATGGAATTGACCAGAATAAAATTTAACAGAAATTCACTTCTATTCCTAAAATTCTACTTTGGACCATGCCTAAATGTTTTTTCAATTTATTGATCAAGCGTGTTTTCAGAGTAGCATGTCTAAATACACAAATAATCAACGATGAGTTGACAATTAGCAAAATCACCAAAATACAAAACCCTGATTCAGCTGTGACTAATTTTTGACAGCCTTTAATTTAGTCATTTGCGCTCAAAATAACAAATACATTAACACGGTTTTCAGTGTTTGACTATTTAAACAAGGCCCACAAGCCACAGTTTAAACATCTTGCAATTACAAAAATAATTTATGTTATTGTATTGGGATGGTTTAGCGATACGGCTTTTGACTCGAATCTGGGTACGCATAGAGATTCGATCTCCCACTAGCGGTGAGCTCACGATCGGCTTTGCTAAAAAATCCACTGCTGAAAGGCGTATAAAGCATTTCAAGTAGCAGAAATAAACTATAATAATAAAGCAAATCAATAAGAGGTCACTTACTACAAACCAAACATCAAATCAACTTTAAAAATTGTTTTAAAGTGCTAATTACTTTTCCAGCTTCGAATATGTTGAAAATTCTCGAATCTGTTTATATTCACACATTGAAACCTGCTTTGTGTGCACAAAAACAGTTCGTCACTACATTGAACTTAGCTTGGTCGTAATGATTGTGTGTAAATGTTTGAGTTGTAATAATTTAAATGTTATCTGTACCCTCCCCTTTTTTGTATATATACACTAAAATATTATATGTTTGTGACTGACGAGAATATACGAAATGAATTCATCTCACAGTTTACGTCTTTATATATTTTTATTTAGAATTATAAAGGGAACCCAATGCTTTAAATAATAAAGCAAATTCAAAATTGCTATTATTTTGTTTATTTGTACAAATATAAAATAATACACGAATAAATTTTAGTGAACTGACTCCAAAAACGTTACGACGCCGCTTTCGCTAAATTTGAACGAATGGAGAAAGTTGACCTTGGAAAGGAAGTGCATTTACCGATTATCCAACAATAACACCAATATTGTACAAACGTGTATTACCAGATTGATTGAAAAGAAAAAAGCCAGTAATTATGACACAATCCAATTTTAGCGAAATGACAGTATTAATAAAGTAATGATTGCAGTAGTAAAAACGAAAGATCAACGTATAAAATTAACTGACTCAAGTTTAATCGGTTTCAAGTCTTTCTGTGTGTGTGTGTGTTGAAAAAAGGAAGTATATCGCAAAAACAACAACAAATAACAAGTGGATTGCCCTTATCACCGCCTTCATCTTCATTCCATTTCCAACAGCCGTGCCAAATGCACGATGTAGTATAACGAAAGTCGGAGAATTTGCAATTTGGACAGCCGCTTGTTCTTTTTGCGGGCAGCTTGTTCGGCAACGGGTAACAGTGCCGACAGTTGGACGAATGTTTCGTTGAACAGACGAACTCTCGACCGTTCGCGAGCTGCATGCAGTTGGCGATAGTGATGATTAGGCGACAGTTGAATGGAAGATTTTCGTTTGGTCATTTCAATGTTGAATAGAATAGAGTAGTGTGTGTATAAGGAAAGGACGATTATATTTATTGATGTTGGTGTCATTGCTAGGGGGCAAAAGGGTTGAATTAGTAAATGAGAAATAAATTAATTGACAAATAGAATTTGCCTAAAACTATGAGCAGAATTTATATTTGATTGTGTTCCCCAAAGAACAATACAATTTTTAATTAATATTTGTTTTCCTATGCTATATGTATTAAAACGTTTGATATTATTATTGTTATTGATAATAATAATAAAAGTAATAATAATAATAATTATTATTATTATTATAAAATTGTTATTATGATTATGATGATTATTATTTCTTTAAAACTTTGTCATAATAACAAATAATAATTAATCGTAATGATAATAATAATAATTTTTGTAAGTGAAATGGACTTTAATCTTTGGGTGCGTGGGCGTAGCTTATGTGCAGTTCCAATCTAATGATCGATATTAACCGTTCAGTATATTGGTGGTGATCATACTTTGTTTTATTTTGCACCAAACCAAGACTGTTATGCTGTTTGTTTCGCAACTTTATCACATAACCACACGTGTAGACAACGTGATGGTGAGACTACAATAGCAAAAGTCAATAAGATGCGACCTTCACATCAACCTATCAAATTTATTCCCCTTAAACGTGGCTTAAATTGTGTGCATAAACAAAAATGTTTACCAATGATTATTAAACACGATTTTGAGTTTTACTATTGATGGTTAGACAGCTTTGCGGAAAGATGCACGTACTAAATATTTTTTGTTGCAAATTATTTAAGTAGTAAGCTTGGAAAAAATAAAATTGTAAAAATTAATTTTTTAAAACAAAAAATTGTTTAGCGGTTGGGCACTCAACTTGGACCTCCGGAGTTCGAATCCCACCACCGGCCCACTAAAATGCGGGCCCATGTTTGGCTCCGCTACAATGTCTGCTGCTGAAAGGCATGCGTTTTACGTAAAAACATGGAAAGTGGCAAAATAGTTGTAGAAATTAATTTTTAATTTTATATATATTTAGTTTGGTTGAGTAAGTACGGTGGTTTCAGCCCAATATTAGCAGGATTTAGCCTGTGTAAAACATTGGTGCTAAATAGTCGATAAGATGTTACTAGTGAAAAAACATGAGATTTAAAATATCGAAACTGTTAGTGCAATTTTGCTACATGTTTTTCATCAACCGAAAAAATTAACGATGAAATAAAAGTAGATTTACATAGATGCAGTGATTTAGATGTGCTTCATATAAGTAAATAGTGTCACAAAAGCGAATGAATGATACTGTATTGATTTTGACAGCAGTTTGTTTATCTACTGTATATATATATATACATATATATTATACAAAACCTTTCTGCTTTAAAAAATAAGACAACAATTACAGCAAAACAACATCAACAATAACAAAGTCTTGTTGATATTAAAGATTCTGCAAATCGAAGATTAACCTTCCTTTCGGCTTTCACTCAACTCTGTCATCTGTGTGTAACTTTGTCATCTAGATACGTGCGATCACTTCTTTGCCGTTGGCTGCCGGAATGGCGTCCTCTTGTATTGTTTCAGCAGCAGTATAAATTTTTTACAGAAGCCAGGTTGCTAACCTTGCGCGCTCAAACCCTCTTCCTTTATCCAGGCTTGGAACTGGCTAGATTAAATCATTTCGGGTCCAAGCTAGGCGGAGTTGAAATAGATGGATGCACTGATTGCAGTGTAAAAGGAATCGGAAGAAATGGTACAAACAAACAACGTATAGAAAATATTAATATTAATAAAAGTAATTCGCTTTGGTTTGAAAATGTGGAGTATTCAAATTGGACGGAATAAAAAATGAAAAAAACCGAAAGTTATCCAAGCTCAAGCAAATTTGAGAATTAAAAGGTTAAGGCGGTTCGGTTGTATATTCTACGTAGAGAAAGAAACTACGTTACAAGGCGAATCATGGCATTGGAAGTGGAAGGTAAAAGAAACTGTGGTCGATTATACAGAAGATAGCTGAATTGTAGGGATAATCCGATATGAAGGAAAAGGGACCAGCCGAAAACTGACGCCACAAACAGAACCAAATGGAGAATACTAACCGCCACAAACAGTGACCCCTCATAAAGGATTAAAATTTGTATAATTTCCAACGCGTTGATGATTATAGCTTATAACAAACTTTCAGAATTGCTAAACTAAACACGAAATGAATGTGGTAAATATGACTGATTCATCATTACGATGTCATCAAAGTTGTAGGCGTTACATTTATTGTCCTTCATGTTGGTTTTTCAGAAATCGATAAATTTACGGTGTTAACGCGTTTTAATTGTACTTTGTATTTATTGTTCAATTTATAGATATCAAATCAAAGGTTTTCTTAATTGTAAACTTTGTGCTTCCAACAATCAGCCATCCTACATTGATATTTTTTTATAAAAATTGTAAATTTAATTTCAAAAATGAAATTTAGAAAAGCAATGTTTTATTCTACATTTTAAAAACAAGATAACATAGTTTTTATTATACTTTTGAAATTAA